>SCHK01095223.1:1924-12906 GCA_004124795.1 Poropuntius huangchuchieni
CAGGCCACTCCAGACTCTTCTGTTCTCTCGCCCTCGCCGTGCTCCTGAGGGATACACACAGGGCAGGGACTTGGAAGTCTGGCAGCGTAGGCATCTCGTTCCCATAGCGTCTCACCAGACGCAGCTCAAGTTCCTGAAGAGGAACGCCTCAAGTTATGTATGTAACCCTAGTTCCTTGAAGGAACGAGACACTGCGTCTCAGTGCCACACTTCCTGCATCCCTGCCAGCACTTTGCTTCATTCCTAGAAGCTGATGCTGGCTGCATTGCATGTGCTTTTATACCAGCTGGTCATTATGTCATATCATTTGGACTAATTACACACGATATTCAGAGCCGCTCATGCTAATGGCGTTCCCATAGCGTCTCACCGGACGCAGCGTCTTGTTCCTTCGAGGAACTAGGGTTACATACGTAACCTGAGGCATTTTGTGTGTACGCAGATATTTTTTGAGACGAGGGAGAAAAAAAAGATTGGATAGGAAAAGATCTGGCTTCGTGTAGATGTAGTCTATGTCAACACAATGTTCAAAAGGAACCATCAAAATAAATTGAAACCAAAATGATTTCCAGCTGTTACATTTGCACACCACTAGCCATTTAGCATAGCACAGGTAACAATCACAATTTGAATATATGTGACCCTGGACCACAAAACCAGTCATAAGTAGCACAGGTGTATTTGTAGCAATAGCCAAAAATACACTGTATGGGTCAAAATTATTGATTTTTCTTTAATGCCAAAAATCATTAGGTTATAAAGTAAAGATCAAGTTCCATGATGATATTTTGTAAATTTCCCACCGCAAATACATCAAAATTAACATTCTTTCTTTCTTTCTTTCTTTCTTTCTCTTTCACCCTCAGATTCTATTCAAATAGTTGTATCTCAGCCAAATATTTTCCTATCCTAAAAAAAACATGCATCATTGGAAAGCTTCTTTACTCAGATGATGTAAAAGTAAAAAAAAAAAAACCTTATGACTGGTTATGTGGTCCAAGGTCACATATTAGACGAGACTTGTTGGAATACATAAACATATTCTGGAGCCCTACTGAAAGGCTTACTGTCCGACTCTTTCACCTCACCAGACTGTCTGCTTCTTCCTACCTCAGCTTTCAATGACAGAGGGGGAGACCACAGCACCAAAGGGTTTGTCCCAGATCTGTACGGAGTGAGAATTTGATTGAGTGCCCGGTGTCTTGTCTTGTTTTTCTAAACTTCTATTCATGTGCCATCTGTTACATGAATTAAAGAATCCATGAAAGCAACGCCACAATGCCTTAAGACTATGTACAGTACAATCAGATCACTGTTTGCTCTTTGAAACACAGACTATAAAGATGATGAATACTTCAGCATATTGAAAGAGGAGATGTAAACAGCCAACTGCTATTTGAGAAAGTAGCTTTGTTTACATTTGTGAAATGACCAAAAAGTGTTACGTGTTGAATTATAACCAAGGAGGTCTATAATAGATGGATAAGCATCTCAATAGCAGTTCAGCTAATGCTGGGCTGGCACGGGTCCCCTCATAAGTACACAACCTGTATTCTGCCATCTTTGCACATGGGTACTCAGTTCTGTTTATTGTTTTGCTTTAAGCAGTAAATGTCAGTGTGACTTAAAAAATCTAATTATACAATAGTGAAATTAAAGTGATGTATATGTTACTTAGAAATTTAAATACAAAAGGTACTAATAACCAATAATCATCCATCAAAAATCTAATATGGTGTAGTTACACCATATACCAGCAGGGGCTAACTGGGCCATGTTTTTGAAATAGGCTCATTAGAAATATGTGCCACTAAATACATTCCTGCAGCACGTTATTACATAACTTACTGCACGTTTTGCAGCAGTTTCAAAGTGAAACGTCCAATGAGTGGCGCTTAAACACAGGTTCAATATGTGACCCTGGCACATATTTGTTACGCTGATAGAGGCATGTATTGCTGTGTTTATATTACGTTGCTTCAGGTACGTATTGCAGTGGTTCATAATTCAAATATTCGAGGAGTGTCACTAAAAGTTAATGCTCTATCATGTTGGAAATATCCTCTACACCAAACCCAACCCTAAACCTACCCAATAGTGTTAACAAATGCAAAAGTGATATAAAATCTTTCTGCGGATTTTAACTGATTTATTGAACTGGAACTGGAGCTCTTTGTCGCCCAAGTGCAACGCTGTATGTAAACGTATGTAAAGTTAGAAAACTCATGCATATGAAGCTGATATGTGACGCTAATGTTAACGCTAACATGCTGTGACATTTGAAAACTGATATCAGTTTTTGGAATTTCACAGAAATGTGGGTAGAGAAATGTATTTCCAGTTAGCCTATATTGCAAAATACTGTACCCTGTTTCCAGAAGATTTATAGAGATTTAGTCTTTTGTAGACTTTTATCATTATCAGTGAATCAGCACAAACTGAGGGTTTGACACAAATTATTAAATTAAATTAAAACAGTTCACAGACAGTGGTCATTCTTATTGCTCTAATAATATTTGATTGATTTGATATAGGCCAAATACAATATAAATGATGTTTATTTAGGTTATTATTAATAGCAGGGCAAAGCAGCACAGTACATTTTGGAATCAGTCCATCTCAAGTGGTCCAAAAATTGTAAAGCTGGATGTTTGTCCATTAAAAAAATTGGTCTCCATTCCCTGTTGAAAAAAACCCCAGCATATGCTGGTTGAAGCTGGGATGCTGGTTTAAGCTGGTCTTTTGCTGGTTTATGCTGGTCCTTTGCTGGTTGAAGATGGTCTTCCCCGGGTGCTGCAGCATTGGCTGCTCACTGCTCCGGGTGTGTGTTAAATGGTGTGTGCGTGCATGTTTGTTCACTACTCACTGCTGTGTGTGTGAACTTGGGTGGGTTAAATGCAGAGCACAAATTCCATGTATGTGACACCATACTTGGCCACACATCCTTTCCTTTCCTTTCCTTAATATTTAGTAATATTATTGATTTGACTGCATTGACACTATTGAATGAGAACAAAACTTCAAATGAATTGAACTATATAATGATTGTACTGTCTTCTGTAGAGCTGTTTTATAGCCAAATCTATTTTTTATTTATTTATTGACTTACTTATTTTCTTTTTGATTAATTTTGTAACACTAACAATGTTATGCCTTCTGTAAAGCTGCTTATAGCTAATTTTAACTAGTTTCAGCTTTATTGAACTAAACTGAATTAACACTAAAAAGAACTGAACTAAATAATAAAACTATTGTCTTTTTTATAGCTGATTTAAAGCAGAAATTCAATATGTCTTGTATTTGTAGAAGTTTGCATTCTGATATTTTCCAGTTTAGAACTGTGAAGCTGCTCTGAAACAATATGTATTGTATAAAGCAGTGGTTCTCAATCTTGCCCCTGGACAACCCCCAACACTGTACATTTTAGATGTCAAACACACCTGGTTCAACCCATCAGCTCATTAGTAAAGATTACATAACATTACATTACGATTACAGGTTCTCCTTGACCAGGCTGGTATAAAGTGTCTTAAATAAAGCTGACTTCATTTGACAATGATAATAGTTATAACTTGATAATAACTTTCATTAACAATAATAAAACTTTAGAAAATTATGTAATGCTAGATCATCAGAACAGCAGTGCTACTTACAATATCACTTAAAGCCGCTTGTGTGAAGAATCCAGAAGCATTGTTGCAGAATTATTATTTTTACTGCATATATTCAAAGAGGTTAGCCATCTCTGATTTCACTCATCAGCTGCTTTAAAACCCCATGAGGTGCAAGCTTGATTGTTAGTTAATGAGCTGGCCATCTTAAAGTTAGTGACCATAATCAAGTAAGTACTGTGCCTTTCAAATGCCATTTCAGTTTGTTAAGTTAATGTCAGCAAGTCTGATTACCTGAATGTCATTTTTTTTAAATAGTTGTACATCTACTATTTCACATGTGCACATGTGCACATGTGCATCACGTAATTAAGAGTCAGAATTATTTATTTTATAAATGTTTTTTCTTCCTCTGACCACTATCAGTTTGTCATGTTGCACAATGTTTCAGTTATGTATGTAACCCAGATTCCATGAGTAGCAAAAGAAGTGCTGTCTCAGGGAACTATACTGTGTAGACTATCTGAATCTCCTATATAAACACACCAATAAAATGGTTGATTAAGGCCCTTAAGGCAATGCATCACTAGAGCCATAAGGAAGAGTCTGTGTCATAACTCTTAAGATTTTGAGGAAGGAAGAAAGCAGAAGTGAAGCAGAATTGCCAGTCATGTGTCATCTCATTCCCTCTTTGGGGTACCAGGCTTGCGTACATAACCAAGACATTCCCTTTTATAGGTTCACTTGACACTGCATAAGGCTCTTATAAGGACTTATGCTATAGGTACCCAATAGAACAGAGCCAAGTGACTGCCTTTTACCTAGCCTGTACCTCAGCACAGATAATTATAAGATATGAACAACTACTTTTCTACTACTTCACCTGAGATAAAGCCACATCCCTAGTTGAGTCTGCTCTAAGACTTAGCGGTGTAGTTAAACCACACACCTCATAGACTGAAGAAATAGCATCTCTCTACGCAATGCAACACCTTCTGATCTGTAGCCCCAGTTCCTTTTGGAGTGACCACCAAAACAAAGAAACATATGATTTACATCAATAGAAAGTATAAAGTAGATTCCACAAAGGTTTTTCCTGTAGAGATATCAGATCCGAGAACCAAACTTGAATGCGACTAACAGAAGACACACTCAGTGCTTCTGCACTCTTACTAAAACCCCTGTAATCAGTTTGAAGAGTCATTTTTCAAGTTCCAATAGTGTCTATGCAATCAGTCAAGCGTCCCCAGCTAAGCAAGCCAAAGGCAACAGTGATAAGGAACCAAAACTGCATGACAAAAATGGAGAAAAAACCTTGGGAGAAACCAGGGTTAGTTGGGGGAGCCAGTTCTCCTCTGGCCAGACAAAACCAGCATGGCGTGTTTAAATTCCAGGCTGCAACACAGGTCAGATTGTGCAGAGGACTCATCTGGTTCCCGTGGTGTTGTCCCAATGGCTGTCTAGTTGACGCAGTCTTTACAACGGATCTGTCTCTGGGGTGCATCTAGTTGACATGGTCTCCCCTGACATTCAGGGCTGTAGAGGTTGTCTCTAGGTGCTGATCCACCATCTGGTCTGAATATGGACTGGAGATGGACTTATGACCTTGTAATAAGAATGAAAGAGAAAAATATTAGTGCAGATGCCATTCTCCTTACAATGTAGTTAGTACATTGACATTACATTGACCTAATTAATCCAGCCTAACAATCCTTTAACAGATTTGAATAATAGAAATACGATGCTGTGTTATGTGTACGCCAGGTTAAAGAGATGGGTCTAGATTTAAACTGACAGAGTATGTCTGCCTCCTACTAGGTAGATTGTTTCAGAGTTGGGGCGCAATAGGAAAAGGATGCTGCAGTTGATTGGCCAGAGTTTTGAGTTTGCATTGGACGTGAAGGATTATAATGCGATATGAGCTCGCTCAAGTATTGAGGAGCTAAACTATTCAGGGCTTTATAAGTAATTAGCAAGATTTTAAAATGTATTTAATGTTCAATAGGGAGCCAGTGCAGAGTTGACAGAACCAGGCTAAAATGGTCATACTTTCTGTTTTTAGTAAGAACTCTAGCTGCTGCATTTTGGACCAGCTGGAGTTTAAGAACGCAGAGCAACCACCCAATAAAGTATTACTATAATTTAACCTTGAGGTCATGAAAGCATGAATTAATATTTCTTCAGTTTAACATGTAATTTAGATTTATTTTTAAGATGGAAAAATTCACTTTTACAGATGCTAGAAACATTGTTTTCAAATGAAAGATTGCTATCAAATAGCACACCTAGGTTCTTAACTGATGACAACGAATTAACAGAGCAGCTATCAAGTGTTATAAAGTGTTTTAGGTTATCACATTCAGAGGTTTTTGGTCCAATAATTAAAACCTGTTTTTTTCTGAATTTAGCAGGAAATTACTAGTCATTCAGTTTTTTATATCAACTATGCATACTGTTAGTTTTACGAACTGGTATGTTTCATCAGGCTGCAAAGACACACTGCGCTGAGTATAATCAGCATACAAGTGAAAGCTAACACTGTGTAATATCTGATAATATCTCCCAAGGGTAACATGTAAAGCACACAAAGCTGTGGTCCTAGTACTGAGCCTTGTGGTACTCCATACTGTACATACATTTTTTCCCCCATAAAAGTCCATGGGACAAAAAGTACCCATGGTTGTAGAAACTCCACATTTGACTGGCTTCAGATACAGACACAGACCATCAAGATGACACATACACACACTATCAAGATGTTTTCTTCTTTCTAATTAAGTCTACCAGCATCCTTAAGCAATATTAAACAAAAACAAGGGAATGTGACACAATGGTGGATCTGCACGTCTCAGCCTTATTAAAGCTATTCCATTATTTCAATGATTAAGCTGGGAAAAGAATCGTTCAAAAGTGTAAGAGGAGGCATGTCCCTAGGAAATATCGTGTAACCCCCACTATTGTGTGTTATCAAATAGAGTGTTTATATTACTTGCAGAAATTATTGCAGTGGAAATTGCTGCATGATGATAATGACTCATACTGGCTAGAGGTGTCTATTCCGTCTTTATTGTTTATGGGCTGAGAAATCTTCTCAGAGTTGAAGTATCAATCTCTTGTGATTTTCATCGCTTTACAAAATGAGTTGCAATGAAAAAATAAATAAATAATAAAAAAAAGACTGAGATGCTTATGTAATGATAAATAGAGATAAACTGCACAAGAAATTCTTGAAAGAAAGACCACAAACGTAAATGTTTATTTCATGTTAGGTTCTGTCAGCAACCACTCTGATCCTTGCAAAAGAAAAATTATTTAGACTCATCCTTTATTTCATATAAACCAATGACCCACAGAAATGCTTTGGACATTTATGAGGTAAATCTAAAGGAAGGCCTAAAAGTAGAAGTGTGAAGATCCTATTTTTGTTAAAGTGCTTACATGAATTATTCAGCATGTTTGTTAGTTAAGGTCTAAAGTTGTCTAAATTGCCTTTTAAGTTGAGACTACATTTCTAGGTGTATGACATTTTGGTTGTGCTTCACTGATGTCAATCCTGTGAGTAAATGTTGAGGTTCTGGCTTGAAATTCACTTTGTTGTAATGTCATTTCAAACAAATTTGAACATTTATTGTATGAAGGTAATTAAATTAAATTATATAACAACACATCAAATACATGGTACTTATTTGTAAGAAAGTAAGCACAAGCACACATTTCAAGCAAAACAGTTATTTAATAATAATGCATGTACTGTTCAAAATGTTTAAAAATTAATAATCATTTATAGTTAATGTGATCCTCTACACTTGTGGTTCCTCTGCTAGGGCACCTGTGTGAATTTAAAGAGAAATTACTTCATACATCCATTGAAAAATGAATAAAATGCCAATTGATTAAAAGTCATTATAAACATGACAGGTTTGTAAAAATGTAATTTGAAAAAAGATAATTTGTTTGTAGGTGCAATTTGCATTTATATTTTAAATGTAATGAAATCAGGTCACACTTAAACTTGCTTACACTTACAATTGTATCTTATGCTGTTAAATTAAATGTTTATTGCATTAGCTTGATATTAGTTATAGGGGGTTTTGTGTTTTGCATTGGTGTGCATGACACTACACCTTTTATTTCAGTGAAAAAGCTACTTTGTGATTCTACATGAGACTTTCTCTTTACCACCTGTGTTTCAGTCGTGGTTGTCAGTGTATTATAAAGGTTCAAAACTGATTTTAGCACTTCAGTAGGTCAGTATCAGTTAATGAAATATGGTTTTGTTTTTTGTTTTTTTTTCACTGTAAATTTTAGTTCAATCCATCAAACCTAAAGTGTTGCTAACATATTTTATTATGGTGACATACTGGCATCCACAGCTGCTGTTTACGTTTATACTTTTTACCAATATGATATATCTTCTGGGTTGGATGAAATAATGTGAACACCCATTATTTCAGGGGTTAGTATAATTTGTGTAGACTACAATAAAAAATAAAAAAACTTTTTTTTCTATCTTTTATCTTTTCCTTGCCTATCTTCTCAAAACTGTAATCTTGAAATTAACAGCATTTTTTTTTAATAGACAACACTCAACTGGAGACTATTTAAAATTGACTTTAATTTGTTTCCTGCCACAAACTCCTCTGCCTCTTTGCCAATGTCTTTTCTTGTGTGTGTGGCCTTGGCAGACACATCTGTGTCTGTGTCATGTTCTGAGAAAGTGGAGAGCAGCAGTCAGGCAGTGGAAGATATAAGATGTTGATTATGAATCTTCCAGAGCATGTCTCACCAGTCCGTCTGCAGATAGCCACTGTGAAAACAGCCTACCAGACCGGGGAAACATGTCCTTGAACTGCAATCACTGCATCTCACGCAGCCGCCATTGGGCCTGTAATTAATGGATCACAGAATTAGCTAGATTGAGGTTTTCAACCTGTTTCTCGCGTCTGGGAGAGAGAGACTGACTTGCTCTGAATTTTCTGGCATGCACCATGGGGCACTGCAGCCTCAGGGTTGTGTAGGATAGAAAGGCGGCCCTTCTAAATATTGCTTTAATAATGCACAGTGTTCAATATCCCACCTACTGTAGGGATTTTTGCCCTAATTTAAACACAGCAACCCAGCTGTCAGAGCGGTGTCCGCTGTGCTGCGTGAACAGCTATGGTGGGAAACCTGTTTCTCTGCACAGGTTTGGATTGTGTGAACTGTGATTTCCTTTATCCTGGAAATAAAGTAGTCATAGTGAGCCACGGCCTATCATACATAAAACAAAAAAATGTTGCGATATTACAAATTCTACATTGACTGAATTTGATTTTGAAGACCAAGGCATCTTTCATCCTGAGAAACTGACATAAATATTTATGTTGGTATATTACAGGATTTCTTATAGAAGTCAACTTAGTGTAAAGTCAACCCTATTTACTTTCCCGGTCTTATTTATTGTCATCAATGCAAATGATCAAAAAAAAAAAAAAAAAAGAAAGAAAAATCACTAAGCTCTCTTATTTTTCAACCCCACTTTTACAATCACCCCTCATACCACTTTGTATTATTCATTCTATTAATCAATTCCTGATAAAAAAAAAATAAAAAATCAAGTCCTGTCCTTTCCCCCCCCTCCACAACTTATACTAGTCCTAACCAAAAATGATGTGGTGAAGATCCAAAATCCTGTTCCACTCAAAATTCTAGTACATGATTGATGTGCAGTGTTAACTAAATGCTTACAAATAATAAACTGTCACACAGCACCTACTGTATAGAAAAATGCAAAACACTGTTCAGTCGCTTTATCTGCTGTATAAGTGCTCTCTTGGATAGTCTCTCTTGGCACATTTAGTTTAAAAAGATGCCAGATGTCTGGAAGACCATTCTAATATGTGCATTCACCTTATAAAACAACTTATAATTGGCAGAAAAACAGCTCCTTTAGGAGTAATAGACACTTGTACATTGGGTATGAAACTCCTTTAATCGCATCCATGATCGTAATTCAGATTCTTTTGTTCTAATATTAAGAAAGGTGAGCACGTTTTTTATATTCTGTTTTAAATACCTAAATATTATTCTTTATGTTATGTGTTACATAATTTGAATTTAATTCTTGTAAACAAGATTGTGGCATTCTGTGCATGTGTAATTACTACAAATATGTATATTACATTTTGGTTATCCACAGGGTATTTATGAGACACACATTTTTGTTTTAAACAATGTCATTGTTTGTTTAGTTTGCAGGCTGAGAACACTTAAATGGGTTTTGGGTATCTCATGTTTCTATAAATTATTCATTGTGATATTACATGGAGTCAAAATATTTCCTCTTCTTTGGCCAGAAGTGTTCGTTCAGAATAATAGGCTGAAGGAAAAAATTATTGGGTGTCCAAAGGCGGATGTGACTTAGAGGTTTAAACATGAAGGGAAATGTCACAAATGATTTCTGCTCTCCTTAATGCATGCTAAGTTAATGGAACCCCTATGCTTTGGAAAGAAATTAATACTAATTATGCTAATTAGTCTCTGGTGTTGAAATCATCACAGGAAATAAGGGGGTTGTGACAAATATCTCACTTGTCGAGATCAACTAGTTTCTGCAGAGCACCAAATAAATTGCATTTCCAATAACCAAACATTTCATCAGAATAAATCATCATCTGATTTGCCATCAACAGTCCACAACGACAGAGCAATCAAATCATCATTCTTGTACTGCATGTAAATGCCGGGCCATACACTGAAGTGGTCATGACATTCCTTCTTTGTTTGGAACAACAACAACAACAACAACAACAACAACAACAAAATAAATGTTTGCAATACTTTTAGCATATGATCAATTATAAGTGTAGAGTGAAGAGTGTCAAATTACCTTAATCGCACGAACAGCTGGTTGGTCTTGCCATGTCATTTTAAGGCTCTACCTCAACAGCCTGCCTCTTGTGGGCTTGTCTCTTGCATGCTTCTCATCATTTACCTCAGGTGGCTATTTCCCCCAACCTGGTAACTTTGCAGGGACCATCCAGCTCTTGGTCTTTGTGTTGGATCAGACTGAGAGTTGGATTATCAGCTACTAGGTTGTTTGGTGATGGTCTGGTGTAAGACTAGTTCTGCTTTCAGAAGTTCTACAGCAGAGGTGTCAAACTCAGTTCCTGGAGGGCCGGAGCCCTGCAGACTTTAGATGCTATCCTAATTAAACACACCTGATCCGGCTAATCAAGTACTTCAGGCTTATTTGAAAGCTACATGGTTTGTGTGTTGGAGCAGGGTTGGAACTAAACCCTGCAGGACTGCGGCCCTCCAGGAACTGAGTTTGACACTATATATATATATATACGTATATTGTGACGGGAGGAGCCAACGACAGACACAGTG
>SCHK01095263.1:0-15085 GCA_004124795.1 Poropuntius huangchuchieni
ACGTATGCCTCTAACAGTCAAAAACGGAAGCACGTATGGGTTGCGCGTGCGCCTGCGCCTCTGGGAAATGTAGTAGCAAAGGAAACGTAACGTTTTCTTACTTAAGCAAAAGAAAACCAGTGTCCTCTTGGATTATATCGAAATCGTCTGACACTTTCCTTTATAAATACTCGTTTTTTGCTTCTAATTCGTGAATGGTGTTTTGTTTTGTTCTCTCTATGCGCTCGTCAGTAATCACGCAACGCAACGTCATATGTAATCAGCCGGAACAACACGTGAACGCGCATACGGCCGTTAGAGGAAGTGGATGGATTTACAGTACGATGGATGATGGATTATTCACTTCCTTTAGAACAGCCGTATGGTCCATTCTAAGGCTTGGAAGATCAAAAACATTGTTTAATATAACTCCTACTGGATTTGTCTGAAAGAACAAAATCACCTACACCTCGGATGCTTCGAAGGTGAGTAAAAGACAGGCTAATTTTGTAGAGCAACTTCTACTTACAGGCAGACTGGAGGACAGCTCAGGTTGAGGTTTTCCCCAGCCACTGTTATAGCCAATCTGGGACCCACAGTAGAAGCATCGCTGCGTCCCTGCCCACAATGCTCCCTGTAGTCTGTGATCCTCCTCCTCATACGACAGTCCCGTGTCCAGAGATATTGACCGTGTACGCAAACGTCCAAGATCTCCAGAACAGTCCACAGAGTTCCAGAAGTGAGGTGGAGATGTGTCCACTGATGTGAATGGTGTCTGTGTGGTGGGTGTTTGTGCTGTTCCTGAGTCATTATCTGTGATCACATCAGACCAGGACCTCTTGGAGAAAGACTCTCTCCTGAGTTTGAGTGCAGTCGGGGAATTGTGTCCAGTGGCTGCATCAGAGGTCATGGTTTTGCCCTGGGTAGAAGCTGGAGATTCCTGCATTAGATCCAAGGCTGGATCTTTTTTGCCAGCCTCAAGATTATTTGTAAAGTCATCCACCTCCTTTTCCACAACATCTGTCCTCAGATCAGTAGGACTCAAGTGTGAGTTTGTCTCAGCAGATTTCAGTTCCTCAAACAGGGACATGCCTTCCCTATAAACACGACTGTCAGGACTTCTTGATCCTTGCAGTCGGTCACGAATTTCAGTCGGGTAACCGACGGGATCCATTTGAACAAAGTATGCTAGAGTGTAAACGCTATCACTGCCAACTTTACTAATATCTGGCGACAAAGAGTTTTCTTTTTCACTTATTATTTTCCTTAACTCTCCTGAGTCAAACATAGTTTCAGAGTCTGCTGTTCCCAAAAGAGTTTTGCCAGAGTGTTTTGTAGGTGAGGGTTTTTGGTTTGACTCCATTTCACAGTTCTTTTCATCTGTAGGGGGATCCTCCGTTTCTCGCTGTTGTAATCTCTTCTGTTGATCCTCTGTGCTATCTTGGGATATTGCATTCAGCATCTGCAAAAAGCAAAAAGAGCATGGGAAATCAGACAAATATCCATAAACACACCCCAGCAATATCCACATTGCTTAATGCCTGCTCCACTAAAAGCACAGAATGTAACTGTAAAAATAATGGCTACAGATATTGTGTCCAAACAGGTTTCCCTTAAAACTGTCTGTTTTGTTTGAACAAACAGATCCCATCTCAAACTCAACATCGGTTGAGCTACAGTAATATTGGCCGCTCATGTTACATTGTGACCTTTTTTGAAGTATGGATATCAGCCTTTACAAAAAATGGTTCAAACCATATCAAATGTACCATGGTATTTACCAAGTTACTTGCAAGAATATTGTAGCATTATGTATTTAATGTATTTGCATTTACAGATCAACATGATTAAATTACTTCCACACATTACTTATATTTTCATTGGGTAAAGCTGCTGCATATAATTTATTTACCACTAGTGATAGGAAATGAAATTACACAACCTTTCAAAAGTTTGTGGTCAGTGAGATTTTATGTTTTTGCAAAAAAAAAAAAAAAAAAACTTATGCTCACCAAGGCTGCATTTATTTGTCCAAAAATACAGTAAAACAGTAAAGTATTATTGAAAATATTATTACAATTTAAAATAACTTCTTTATTTGAATATTTTGCAAAATGTAATTTATTCCTGTGATGCATAAGCTAAGTTAACTTACATTTGGTTCTGAAGGAAATGCGCCCTTGATCTACCTAAACGCTTCACCTACAGAAGAAGTGAGTATAATGTCTTTTAATTACTCTTTTCAAATCGCCTTTCCTAATAATGTACTAATTAGCAAGTTTCACAATGAATGTGGCTAATGTGCTCTCTCAGAGAGCAGCTCGGAAGAGAGGGGCGGGGTCAGCAGAGCTCATTAACATTAAAGAGGAACTCCAGAAAACAGAACAGAGCTGACAGCGTAAAAAGGGTGTTTTTTACACTACCACTGAGAAATTTTAAACTATGTTACAGACTTTTCATTAAGACACTAAAGAATCATATCAACTTGTGGAAAATAGGCATTATATGACACCTTTAATTAAAAAGTTTAAAAACGGCTTTTATTTGAAATATACATTTTTATTTTATAAATTTTTCTGATCCCAAACTTTTGAATGGCAGTGTATTGTATTTTGTTATATTGTATTTTCTTATTTCTCTATCACAGAAAAAAACAAGATTTACAACACAATAGCACATTAAAACTACTTATATCACTATTAATACAGGTACTCAAATCTTTTGCAGTATGTAAATACAGAAAGAACTAAAACACATCTTACCTTCCTGAGCTCGGGTCCAGGGCTGTTTTGCTGGGATAGCGCAGGTATGAAGGGCTCCTCTAGGAAGCCGCTGCTGTCTGACTGACAGCTGTTTGTTCTCATCACGCAAGACCCAATTCGTTCACCTACAGGGAACCAAGATCAAGATTAGCATGCGGTCACATCTCACAAGCGTTCAGAACACTAAAGCCTCTTGATCAGACTAAACAAACAAGTCCATTTTTCCATAGCACTGTGGTCAGGTGGACATTACCTCAACTATACAGCATGTAGCCTGCTGCACGTATGAAAATGACTGAACAATCGCATGAGTCATTTGCATAATATCAGAGATGGAAATTGTTCTAAGTAAATGATCTGAATCCACACAGTGGCTTTTAAAAACGTTCGCTTTTCAGGAAGCAAAAGCAGCAATATTGCATTTTAAATTTGATCTTTTTCTGAAGTACACGTGTTAGCCTGTACACAACTATAACCACTACAGTGCTAGGGTAGTTACCAGCCCTTTGCACATTGCTATGCAGTTGCTTAAAAACAAAACGCACCTCCAGGATCCACTGGACCATTGCAGCTTCCAGGTACACTTCCCTCATCAAAACTCTGGATCTGAAAAACAGTCAACAACATTAGAAATGGAATAATGTGGAAGTAAATACAGAGAGCATTACTGCAGATCAATAGTACTTCACCTCTTCCAGTTCGAAAGATTCAACAGGCCGTTGCAGACTCTCTTCAGTTGAAGATGGGACAGAGTCAAGCTTCAGAAGGTCTGATGTTCCTCTTACCGTCAGACTGTTTAGAACCGGTTCAGTTGGCTCTAAATGAATACTCTGCTCCTCTTCTAATGGGGAGAGATAGTTGTCTGACATCCTTGTGCGTTTGGAAGGGATCCTTTTATCTACCATTGGCATCCCAGGTGATTCTGGGCCCGATAGGGCTGAGGAGGTCACAGGAGAGGGCATGTGCTGGTTCTGTGATGTTTTGGCCTGGCTGAGGCTCTTCTTGGAGACTCTACGCAGAATCATGGCCATGCGTTTTCTCCTCTCTCGTGCCTCTGTGGACATCCGGGAGGCTGTAGATGTGTCCACATTCTGAGTATTTGCACCGACCAGAGAGGAGAACGTCGTGGTGACCTGCTGAAGAACCTCGAGCTGTCTAAACCGATCTGAACACCAGGAGGAAAAGAGATAGAGTTTCAAGACACTTGACTTGCATAAAACTCTGCTTAACAGACTTTCAACACACTGCAGCTGTACAGGAAAGGAGTGTCAACTTCTGTTTCACACAATATTTATTTTAAACCACACCTATACAATTTTTTTTAAAAATTGGGGGATTTTGCAGTGGTGCCATAGAAGAGCCGTTTCATAATCTAAATAACCAGTAAAAAGAATATCTATGGTTCTATGAAGAACCTTTAAAAGGTGCTGTATATAATTTTTGACTGTACTAAATCGTAAAAATACCATAATATGTTTGCAGACATTTAAAAAAAAAAAAGTTAAGTTCACATACTTCACAATGCTACAGCAAGTTATTCTACTTTTGAAATGACTGTTCTTTGTCAGAATGTTTGTTTTTGTTTTGGTCTGGTTGATTCCGCCCTCTTCCAGTTTACCCAGTAATCTTTAAAACACTCCAAGTTGCAAGTTGGCAGAAAACTCTGCAGCCACGGAAGCCAGAAAATTAACTGGGTCAGAAGTCGCAGATTCTACCCAACCTAAAAAGCCTTGGCATTGATCTAAAAAGCTCTTTGACCAGAGGCATATAAAAACACAAATAAATCAACTCAACAACATGCATGGCTCGCCGTCTTCCATTGTCAGTTAATTGCACTCGTTCCTTTTGTGTGTCCTGATCTGGCAACCCGCTTGAATGTTGAATCTGAGGAGGGGGCAGGAGAAACGACTCTCTCCAATGTGTTGAATTTGGACTGCAGTACCCATTTCAACCACTAGCTTTTGGAATTCAACATTCCAGCTGAACGGTTTTAAGAATGGAAACATTGCACATGAGCTTTGTATGGCACGGCATGATAACAAACCTTCATGATTCAGCCTGTAATTCTCGGCACAGTTGGAATATTTGAAATATTTAGATTCATAATTTTTTGTAGTGCGGTCAAACGATTAATCGCATCCAAAATAAAAGTTTTTGTTTACATAATATATGTATGTGTACTGTTTATTTATTATGTATATATAAAAACACACATTCAGTACATATTTTGAAAATATTTACATGCATATACATTCATATATTTATATTATATTTTATATATAAATATATTTAATATATAAACATAAAATTTTTCTTAAATATATACACATGCATGTGTTTGTATTTATATATACACATAATAAATATACACAGTACGCACTCATATATTATGTAAATAAAAACTTATTTTGGATGCGATTAATCCTTTGACAGCACTAGTTTTCAGTTTATTTATTTTTTGGAATTTGACAGCCCCAGTCCACTTTCACATACATTATACGGAAGCTGTCGCAAGAAGGTTCTTCAGAAATTCACTGTCTGAGTTCCATGGAAGACAGAAAGTCATGTGAGTTTGAGGTTGAGTTAAAAAAAAACAAAAAAAACAAAACAAAACACTTTAATTTTTGTGTGAACTTCAGGAAACTTGCTCACTTCTGACATCCACGTTTTCAACGTCCATCCTGTTCTGCTGAGCTTCCAGAAAGAGCTGAAAGCTGATGCCGCGAGCACAAGACTGGTAATTAAGGAATCGGGCTGGAATTCTCCCTGTAATGTCAGGCTCCTCAGTGCCAAAACCCAAATCCAGCAACAGTTCCTCAGGGTCATCCTGCAGTATGTTCAACACGTCCATTACACTGCATAACAAAATTACAGTACAAAAAAAAAAACAACATTAGCAGGAACATCAACAAATTAACATCTTAAAGTAAATGAGAAGGCTGTTGAGGAGAACCAGACCTGACGTCAGATGGTATCGAGACATTCGATGCAAAACTGTTCCACCTCGACAGAACAGGAGGATCTTGAGATGACCTGTGTGTGAATGACACCAGCAAACATCAGTGAATAGAAAACAATCACTGCTGACCTTCTTTTCGTACACACCGTCACATTTTCCTCTGTTTCACCCATTTCCGGCCAGAATCGCTCTTCTCCTACCTCACTGCCCCATCAGTGACATTCCACCTCATGCAAACCAGCCCAGCAGCCCATGCGGTGGCATGTCAACAAATCAGCATTTGCATGGGAAATGTGCCTAAGGTCTCTGGCAGGTGCCTGAACAAGCCTACATCACGCACATATATACACTCTAACACAGCACTCTGTCTGATATATAGTATATACACATGCATACATAGTACATATTCATATAACAAATGAACCACTTCAGGTCATTTCAAACAGTTTGATGTGACACAGATATGCAGTGTGTATTACTTTATATAGTGGATAGAGAACAGTGCTGTTACAAAAAATAAATTGCAAACAGTTATATAATCTTTATAAATTTTAATATAATTTCAGAAATGCAACTGGGATACACAATATTGGTGCCATATTGGTTATTTTGGATATTTAAATGTACATGCTTCATTTTTTTTTTTTATTTAGATTTTTACATTTAGATTACCTTTGCTGGCATCTAAAACTCACTTCAGGTTAATATTTAAAAACTAATAATTTAATAACACTGTTAAATGTTATCTTTAGTAAATCTCAAAATGAATATCCATTTTTCACACTGTACAATTTTTGACTGTTGCTTTTAGTTTTGATTTAGTTACATGAAAATAGTATAACATTTTAATATCGACCATTACATGCAAATAATGATCAGCTTATCATGTGAAAGAAGTCAAAGTTATAAATGAAAGTACTGCTTAAAATACAGTGAACGTTAAATCTGTTCTTACCTCAGAACATCTCGTAGAGTCTTGAGCGAGTGTTTGCCATATAAAGATGCTGCATCAGACACAGAAAAAACACAGAGGAGTTCTTATAAAGATGGAAAGCATCTGCGTTTTCGATTAAACGCCTCCAGACAGCGGTACAGTAGCTATATTAGGTCAATATTCTTCATTGTTGTTTTGATGTCTTCTCATAAACAACTGTAGAGAAGACTTTGGCATTTTGTCAGGGACATGCTGATGTCTTAAAAGTGGACACTGATCCAAAGTGCCCAGCATATTTTCCTAAACCAGCATCTTTGTTTAATCACGGCAGACTCCGAAGAGCAACAATCCATTCCGTCCTTTGCCTTCCATTGCAGCTGAGTTACAAAACCAAAGCACCTCATTCACTACAAGGGGAGTGTCTGGCAGCGCAGCTGACATGAATGAAACATTCAGAAGGGTTAAACAACTTTTCCTAAGAAGAGTCAAACAGCAACAGGCGAGAGTGAAGTCATTCGCTACAAAGTGACCCTGAAAAGGAAGAACCCAGTACGGAAGACAGACAGAACCTTGAAGAAAGACAGCACACAGAGCAGAAAGAAAACAACGATAGGTGGTCGACGTGAATATGATCATTCGGAAATGTTAACAGATATGAAGAATGTCTGGCAAGCAAGTGAATATGTTTAGAGATGCAGCTGATTGTATGCCCTTGTATCATTATGTCATTGTATCTACTGTACTTGCCTATTTATAGTATATTCTGCATTTGTTCTTAAATTGGTTTATAAAGAAGCTACACAAGAATGTGCTCTACATAGTTTGTCCGGTTTTTGTTGGGCTAAAGATAAATTTCCAAGTCCGTAGTCTAATCTAAACTTAAAAATGTTTGGGAAAATATTTTCTCAGAACTGGGGGCAAAAACATCTAGAATCTTATCTGTTGCAATTTACAGTATGTTAGAACATGTCAGAGCTTAACTTGAGGGGAAGGGAAGTTTCTGTAACAGCCCCTGGTGCCTGAAGTGAAAGGTCAGCTCAAGGTAAACCTCTTCAAATTTTCCTAACACCTCAGCAGTCACAAGAATTATGCAGAGCATGATTTAGCCTAGTAGGACATGTACCTCCATGTATATCAAAGTGTTCATATAGGAATTATAAACGAGTTTGACAGTTGAATTAATCTACTTAATTATTCAGTCTTTACTGAGCTCAATACTTCATACATAAAACACAATGTAACAATCAACTAACTGATCATTTTAAGTAGAAAAACAAAGAAATCTTAATGTCACAATAAGTGATTAAATGTGATGAAATCAACAACTGCTGTATAAATGAACAGTCAGACAATGCAACTAGTCATGCCCCAGTGCATATTGGGAAAAGAGTGACTAAGACTAAATTACAAAGAAATGTTAGTGTAGGTGTATTTGAACTATATATATCATAACTCATCTATTGTGCTAATTTTTTGTCTTTTAAAAATAAAAGTACAGGAAAGCTGCACTGATATTACTTGAGAACTTTAGAATGGCAAGTAAACAAAAACATTATAATAATCAAGTAAATTACTTTTCTGCATTAATTACATTTTTGCAGTGTATCTGTAACTATAACCAACCTTTAAAGGGAAATTATATATATATATTGATAAAAATACTAGCCCATAAACACAAAAATCTGATAGTATTAGTTAATCTGGGGTGCGTTTCCCAAAAGCATCGTTAGCTAACGATGGTGGTAAGTTCCACTGAACTCTATTGGTAACGACAGAACTTAGTTGCTTTTGGAAAAACATACCCATGGTTGGTTGGTTTTCTTCCCGGACCTACATGGATGTTGATCCAGGAACATGTCGTACTTGGGTAAATCATGTTAAGGCACAAGTCTTTTTCTGCTTTATCTATTCCTTATCTTTCCGTGTAACTGGAAACCTTGCAGTAGCAGGTGAAGTTTCCACAAGTAAGCTGTGACGCATCTCAGACTGGCGTCCCCTGAAGCAGGAGACAGCAGGGACTGGACTGTCTCACTTTCTGCCAGTGTTTGTGTTAGAAGGTATGGGGAGCTTTGCCATGTTTAAAATCCAGGGTTAGCACAGTCCTTCTGAACACTTCAGTCGATGCATTCTAAAACACAGACTCCTTATGCCACTGTATCCTCAATACTTTAATAAAGAATAGCTCAAACATTGATGCCAACCACTGTCACTCATTCATATCGCTCATATGTCTTGTTTCAGATGGGTGTTTGCTTAAACTGTACCGAGCAATACAAAACCCGAGAATGTTTACCTTCCACTCCCAGTGCCAGATCATCTTCTCCGCTCTCGTTTCTTCTTATAGGCTTCACTGAAAGCAGAGCAATATGTTTTACAATACAGTATTTAAAAGTGTGAAATTCAGAGGTAATAAGTCATGCCCTCGGGTCAGGAGGTCAGCTGACCTGCTAACCCCATTATAACGGCATAAACCAGCATGCTGTCAACCATCACAGAGAAATGACTAATTGACTCATTGTGAATCATATCAGTATGTTAATGACATATCCAACAACGTTTACACAGAGCTCCAGGGTGAAATAGGCATTCACAAGATCACTGCATATGCATTGAGCTGATCACATTTATCAAAAAGTCTACTGAATTGAAATATACAGCAACTATAAAGCATGAAATATACACCGAAATACTCTCCAATGCTGCATTTTAATCCTTTAGATTCTGACTCATTTTATTGTGGTATGATAATAATAAAAATATACTATTTTTTTGTAATACATTATAATAATAACATTTTATTCTGTATTCTTATTTATTATTACTTTAAAATGTGTACATAAAGTAATACATGTAACCATATACTGTACTCCATGCCAATCTCATAAGCTTTTTTTTTGTGCAAATGAGACACGTAAACTTACCTGATGTTTCCAGGACAACCTCTGGTTTCGTTTCGTCCCTTAAACAAGGAAGTCAAATTATATTAGTGACCATAGCGGAAATGATTTGAAGAGTATAATCTGAGAAGAAATGCAAATTATAACAAACGGCACAATGGAGCAGCTGAAACCATTTGAGAAAAGTTTATCCCTCAATGAAAGAGGCATGAACACTTGTGAGATTCAACTTACTTGGAGATTGTCGTAAGCCAGCGCTCTACGTTGTCTTCATCACATTTTCCTGTTCAAAACAAAGGATGGCCAGTTGTTACAACATTCACCCTGCTTCTTAAAAGTTCAGTGTGCTTCAAAAACAAAATATTATTTTGAGGTCTGGATGAGCCATTGGATTACAGAGCTTCATACATGGGCGTTTACTGCACTGTACTGCTTTGCATATTCTGTGAAGTGAGTAGGATTTCTGAGGATGATCCATGGAATTTAACCAACACTGACTAACACCGATTACCATAATAAAATTTCCCAGTTCCCTGGAACATCTCAAATATCAAACTCTACATCGCAGTTCTGCACTTTCATGAAACAGCACAACATCTAACAGGCGAACATATCCGTTACTCACTTGTGTCTGAATTGATAATAGGAACAATATCAAAGTTATCCGTCCTGTTCCACCTAGTCCTGGAGGTCTGTAGGATTGCTCTTCTGGCGGCAGATTTACTGGTAGACATTGTTGTGGTCATGAGATTCAACCCATTCAAAAATCAACCACGGTAGTCAGCAAACACCTCAATATCAGCTCATCTTCTCTGGTCCAACACTAAAAGACACAAATACATGTAATTTTGCATTCCCAAATAATGACAGTCAGAAAAAAACACAAAGGTTTGCACAATGTACATGAAAATTCCAAGCATATTTAATATTTGTGGTATATACTGTATGCATGCTTCTTCATTCATCCTACTTTATTTAATTTATCTATGGCACAACTAGGCTAAAGATTAAAACACTACACAAACACAAAACTTGGCCTACTACCTATTTTCCTAATCCATTGCGCACTATGACAACATGTCAAATCTGATGAAATTTGATCAAACAGAGTCACAGATTTTTGTGGTAAATGAGTATGCTGGAAATAACCGCACATATTTTAAGATAAAATACTTGTGTAATATTCAGTTTTGTTCGAGGTGAATAAATTAACAGTTTTTCAGTTATCTGTTGAATATATTGTATAACACATATATATATATATATATATATATATATACACACACACACACACACACACACACCCACACCAATAACTAAATAAAACATTAATATAATTAACAGAATTTTTACACATTTTATTTAAATGTTAATTTTACTTTCCCTTTCAATATAAAACACTGTTCCTGGATAGCTGTCCTGTTCCAACACACCTGTCTGTAATTATCAGATGTTCCTGAACATCTTAATTGGCTCAGGTTCAGGTGTTTTTTATATAAGAGTTGAAACTGAACATTGCTGGAAAGTAGATCTCGAGGGACAGGATCGGGCACCCCAATAATTATAGGATTATATAATCATAAATATCAGAAATTATCAGAAAACGCTTCACAAGCAAACTTGTCGGCGAATAGGTGCAATTTTTTCAAACACAAAACAAGTCTACCAACCATAACACTATATATTATAAACAAAAACAACGATATAAACCACTGCAATCCATGTTGCGCGTAATAAAAACGTAAGAGGAATGAATAAACAACACCTCAAGATTTCCTGAAACAACCAATAAACTACGAACCACTAAAACTAGGGTGAATATTAGCTTACGGTGAAACTAATACCGATTTTAAACAGCAAATACAATTCAAGACGATAATCAAGTTAGGAAAATATAAAGACGTGATCAACCGCAGTACGACCGCCATCATCTCAAACACTCACCTGCGCTGTAGCGGAGCACATCTAGAGACTGAACACCTGCCTCAGCACGCCTGCTTTAAAGTTCCTTATCGCTATATCAACCTCGGCTAAAAACAGAAACACACCAACTAATTTGGTCCACATACAGGGAAAAAAGCCGAACGCGTATGCAAATAAAGTGCATTGAAAACAGCCTGAAGCACAAAGCCGATGTGTGAACGCGCTGTTATCGCCTTCTGCTTTAATCCAGATGATTATATTCACGTGCAAGATTGAAAGAGGAATTGAGCTCTGCCTGCGTGCAGAAACATGATATTTGTTGCCTAACCTGTTAGAAGGAAGTTTGAGACATTTCACAATACCGTCAATAAACCTGTAAATCACGTGTGAGAATACGTTTTTAAACAATACGATCTATAAACAAAAAAAAAAAAAAGATTATTTATAGACATACATATATACATATTCTAGCGCTTTAAAGAGCAAATTTAGCCTATATATTGTAGCCTAGGTTGTTTACTGTTCTTTGTATGTTGTGTGTGCATATAAAAAATATATTTAAAACACTTTAGTGACATTCAAAGTGTATTATCATTATTTTTATTACTATATATTTTGGTATATTTATTTATTTGTAAAGTGTTGTCTTTAAAACTTCCCCTTAGTTAGACGTAGCCTATAATATAGATTGATTTGACTGCAGTTGTTTTTGAACCACTAGATGTCACTAAAGGACTAACTGAAATACATTGAAAGCTACATAAACTGATGCCTCCGTCCTCAATAATGAATGCCACCACGCATAATTAAGCTATAAAAATGTGCGGCAGTTTTTCCCCAGGATAAAAGGTGGAAACTAGATCATTTCTCTGTGTGAATTAATATTCTGTGCACACTAAGGACCAGTAAACTATTCACAAACAACTAGGTAGGTGACTGGCACAGATTGGACTGCATTATGCATGTTTGGCAGAACATTGTTTGTATGAATGTTTTGTCAAAGCAACCCAATCACTTTTAGATTTTAGAATATAAATTCTGAAATCGTTTCACATAAACAAGCATTATTTGCATGTTTACTGTTATCAGAACATATGTTGTTAGCAATCTTTAAATTTAAAATCAAAATTTCTGAAAAGAAATGTCACATGAGAATGCTCGGTGGCTTTTAATCTTTGTGTTTTGGTTATTTCTTAGCAGATGTATGAGTTTACACAGGTGTTCTAGCAGAGTAACCAGGTGTAGTTAATCACATTAAATATGATCCAATAACATTTGACAACCAGAGTTTCACAATATTTTGTGTCTTTGTCTATCTAGATAGCTATACACAATAAACAGTAAATGCCACTTTGTTCAATATTTAATATTGAATGCACTGACATGCCTTAATTTTTGCATGTGCCTTATGTGTCTAAATAGTTTTTGGGGTCACTGTATCACCTAAGAAGTAAGTTCTTAATAGGGCTACTAAAAATCGTATTATTTACTGTTTAGGAATCTTATTTCTGCAAGTCCTTGAGTGAATTTCCATGCAGACTTTGCACATTGTGAGAGGGATTTGACACGTCCTGACAGGGGCAGGCGCTGAGCACATCTGGAGCAGACGGGTGTGAAGTGTCTCGCTCCAGGGCACAAGAGCAGTTCCCCCCCTTCACTTCATAGTGCGATGCTTCCCATGACATCACTTAGAGTCTGTTTCTTAAACTTTTATGAACCTCAGAGCTGAATAAAATGCTGTTATCACAGCGGTACAGCGCTGGAAAAGGTTTTAAATGGCTGTATTAGGGCTTTAACACATCTCTTTCTCCTACACGAGTGCCCTGGCACAAAACAGTCAGACAGCTTCACCTAGAATATCTTCTGGAGATTTGTGCCTTATGTGAAGGAAACAAAAGCATAGAATAATCAAGTAGTATTCGATGGGTTTTCTTCGTAATGGTACACGTTCTCAACGCAACATGAATATTTGAGCAGCCTGCAACTGCTAATTTAATCATTCAACATCTGTTACAATTACTCCGGCTTCCACACCAAGATCTGGCTACAAGATACGAATGTAGAGTGTTTTTGTTTGTAGGAAGCTTTAGAACAAAGAATATTGAGAAGAATAATTGTTCAAAGAGGATTTACGATGTACGCTGTGTCTGAATCCAAGTCCAGACAGTGTTGTAGCATAAGGAAAATTTCAGGTCATGTCTAATTCTTTAAAACAAATTCAAATAAGCTTTAGAGACAACCACACAAATATTCAGTGACTGCAATGCCTATTTCTCATTAGAAATGTAACGTGTTTAAATAATTTGTAAATATTTCTCACTAAAATTGTTGTAAGATTAAATTAATTAGAATATGTCTTCTTTTTATTTTATGAATAAATCTGAAGCAAATTTAATAAGATTAATATTAAAATAAATATTTTAATATTAGAGTTATTTTAATTAAATATTGAATTTAATTTGTATACAAACATTTGTTTTTGTAAATAAAGAATAAGTGTAATATAAATTAATAAAATGTAATAAAATTTTGCCTGATGGAATCAATACAAATTTAATGCAAATTAAATACAATTAATATTAAAGTAATATTTAAATAATAGTGTTATTTTAATTAAATAACATCAATATTTTATATAAATTAATTTGTAAGTGAACATGTTTTTTGTAGAAATGCTAAATAAAATTAATTTAAAAAAAATAATGTTATTTTAAAATACAATAAATATTTTATTTGCATTAATTTGTAAATAAGAATGGTTTTATGCATAAATACATTTAATATAAATTAAATTAAAATGTAATAAAATTGTATTTGAAGGAGTCAATAAAAGTACGAAATTAATAGTCATTTGTTTTCAGTAATTTTTTAGCCAGATGTTTTTAATAATCTGCAAAAGACACATATGCCGCCTTTGAAATCAAATAAGATGAAGGCATCTTAGTAGATGAGTTGTTATGTAAACCTACTTTTGTACTATGAAGGCAGCTTTTGGAACAGATCGTTCTGATTTCACTGAAATACACCTATGTTTTTTTTTTTAATCTTGTGAGTGAATTTTGAATATTCTTTCATTTTGAAAATGTCATATTAACAATTACTTACAGATTTTATATGTGTGAACTCCGTCCGTCTCGTGTGGGTTTAAGTCCCACTGTCTCAGGTCTTGGCAGCAAGGCGATAGTGCTTTTCACTGTAACTTTGTGTGCTTGGGCTCGTTTTGGATGGAGCTCGTTACAGGCTGTCTGTGGGTGGGTTGCGCAGACCCTCGCGAGGCTGTCGGTTGGTCACAGGGTCCAGACCATGACTAATCCAAACCCCACCAGGCTGACCAGATGGGGCCTTCAGATTTCCTGAAAATAAGAGCAGGCCAACATTTCAGAGGAGGCAAGAACAAACACAGAATGATGAAAATGGCGTTGTTACGTAATCGTTTTATCAGTGTTTATGGAAAATGTAGATATTACAAACTGAAGATAAACAACATATCATAACATCAGAGCGAGGCCCCTAAGAATATCCAGTGTAAGCAAACAAACGTACCAGATATCTTCATCATAAACTTCAACCCTGGTGGCTCGCTTCAGAGAGCGAGTGTATTTGAATGAGAGCGAGTGTCCGGGTTGCCAGA
>SCHK01095337.1:9380-27988 GCA_004124795.1 Poropuntius huangchuchieni
TATCAAATTGTCTACTTAAATTTAACATCTGACAGCTATTCAACCTAATTCATTACATACCTTTCTTTCAAAGTTATCTGACATTATCAAGATGAATTTGTTCTGACACAGTTTAACTTGAAAATAAACTGTGATAATGTGAGAAATGTTGAAGGTGTCTGAATAAATTTTGGTTTGACTGTAAAGTTATGTTGATAATGTCAAGACCTAAGAAATTTGGGTATCAAATGTGGTACAGTAGGCTCTCTATGATTAAGTGATCGTTTACATCTAAATTTTGATGTATAACTAAAATGGTACAAATATATTGTCCATCCATAGCTGCTATGTATAAATATAAGTTTTTTGAAAGTGAAAAAGTTCAAACACTTTCGTCAAAGTGGCCTCATCTGACATCAACACTGACTGATGAGATATTAATCATTTTAGCTCATATCAACCAACAAAATCCCACACACTGAAGGTCGGTGGTTTCATTACGCGTATTTCAGCCTTAGAGAAAAAGAGTGTCTCTCTTCAGTTGGGCAATTTCAGTCAAAATGGTAGTGTATAAACACTACCTGTTATGAATTTTGAATGACTCTGTGTCATGCCCTGAGGTCTCTTGTGTTCTGTGCGCTTGATCCTGAAAACATATTCGATGAGTAGCAGCATGTGACTCTTGTCCAAACACAGCACACACACTGCGAGGGGTGCGTATTACGCAACGTACGGGGGCTTCACTGCTAGCACGGGACCTTGAATGAAGCTGGCGAACAAAATGAACGCCATTGTTTTCATAGGGGGCCTGGATTGGTGGTTTAGCCCGAGCGCAGCACTGAGGACCCCGCTGTTTGAATGAAACGAGAGAGCCCCCAGAGCCGGGCCGTGTGTTATGGCGGCACAGTTTGTTCTCGTGGAGAGACGGGCTCTTGTTCACAAGGCAGTGCAGCGTCTGAATAAATAAAAGTATCTGGTGTTGTTGATCCGTGTTGGGTTCAGTGTGATGGCTCTTATTTCTTTAATCTGTCTCTCTGCGCACTCTCTCTCTCTCTTCCTCTCTGAGTGCAGCGTTCACAGATGCATCAATAATTCAACACGTAGATCTAGGGTAGGCTGCACGCTGGAGGCAGTCCAAAGCACATGGCAGACTGACGCTAACATGCTTTCACCAGACGAGAACTCTTAAGACAGTTGTCCACTGCTTTCACATTGTGTTCCCTCTCTTTGCACACAATAACAACAGCCAAAAGAACCCTAGCGTATGGCATTGAGAAAGCTCTGTAATATTCAAACCATTGCAATGCCACAACAAACTAGTCTAGAAAAAGAGGTAGTAGAACACATTTAGTTTGTGTTGCACTTCATTAATAGATGAGGTGGAAACTGATTAACAATAAAAGAAATGCAGACTTGGCAAGCTGAACCGAGGCAACGTTTTGACCAACATGGCAACTTCTTTCCTACAAACTTAAGCTATAAATTAAAAATAAATCATAGTAACTGATGGTAGAGGACATGGATATAATTAAGTATTAATAAACAGTTTAATATACTTTTTTTCTCTTTATTTACTACTCAGTATTCATAATATTCCATTAATTAAATAATACTAAATCTATTTAAATTACATTTACAAGTAAGAACCTTGTAAATAAGCTATATTCTAGAGAAAACATTTTTTTGATACGAGCAGATCACAAGAAAGTTTTTTGTTACTTCAGGATCATTACAAAACACAGACACAAATATCAAGGTTTCAGTAAGATTTTTTAAAATACTTTTAAAACAAGTTTCTAATGCTCACCAAGGTTGGATTTATTTGATTTAAAAAAAACAACAATAAAAACAGCGATATTTTAAAACAGTTTTCAGCGTCTCGTGATTCTTCAGAAAACAATATGCTGATTTGCTGCTCAAGAAACATTTTTTTAATTATTTAGCATTTATTTGTTTTCCATTTTGATCAATTTCATGCAATTTATTCTTGCTGAATAAAAGTATTACTTTGGTTAAAACGTTTGAACACAATTGTATGTCACTTAATAAATATAAATATGCTTTATCTATTTAGCTAAATCATAGAAACAGGCTCTATTGTCTGTAGTCGTCATCTGTGAGAAATATTAGCAATGAATCACTAACTTTCATTTTTAACCAAATGAAGCAATCTTTTTAGTAGAATGAGATTGTGTGTGATTTGGTTGTTGTTGTTGTTTTAAGTATCACAATACTAACATTTCTCACATGACAGTTGGTTCAGTATGGAGGAAGTCAGTGGGGGTTTATTCAGCGTTCAGGGTCTGAGCTGTGGAAGTGTCTCCCACAGTTGTAAGCATGTGACAGGTGAGGACTTGTCAAAGCAGACGTGGTTCAGCCCCGTGATGCCTGACAGACATCCACACTGGCATTCATGCTGATAGACGTGCTGTCATTACGTACACACCACCACTGCTCCTTAACATTCACATCTAACACGTCACAACACCTACTTTTAGCTCTTCAGCATTTGGAAAGCTATGAAAGCCTATGGAAAAGCCTTTGGAAAGCCTAACTTAACAAGTGTGACTTCATATCTTACAGTGTGACATTATTGTAAATGTTAGCCACACAATTACATTTTGTCTGTTACTCTGATGCAGAAACATGCCTCCACAGAAACCAAAATGCACTAAGAATTGCAAAGAAGCATCAAAAGGTCAATAAAAATATCCTAAAAACAGTTTAGCTGTGATAAGTGTAACTTCAAATATCAGAACTGGTCTCCAGGAAGCCACCGTGACATTGAACCGCCCTAAAAAATCTGAAACTTGTGCAGGTGTTTGTGTTAGCAACACCAACAATATGCTGAAGACTTGAGGCAAAGTCTTGGGTACAGCTATATTTACCCTGAAATGTGAGCAGATAAGAGCTCAGTGGCCAAACTGACGCCTCAGCCCCCCCCCTCCTATGACCAAAAGCAATCTGGCAAGACTAGCCTCTCAACAATACTCAGCCTGCCAAACCAAACTCAAAATCTACCCTTTCTATCCGCAGCTATGTTACATGAATCAGCACTGATCTAGCATTTATTTTCAAAGCTTATTTGATCTGGAAAGACAACATCAGACCAAATTTTAAAGGCAGCAGGTCATTTCAGGTTTTTAAATCATTTACAGTGAGCGCAGACAACCTGAATAAGGAATGTGGAACACAGATTTTGTAACAGACTGACATTAGGGCCACTGTCTATGAAAAGGAGACAATGGGGATTAACATGAGCAACTAAAATTCGAAATCAGGTGTAGACACACACAAAACTGCTTTGGTGTTTTTTCATTTCAAAAGATGAACCCAATAACTTGCACTGGATTAACACACCCAAAAAATCTCCAGAGGCAAATTGCAACCCTGTATGTTGTTTGTAAGTGCCACGGCACTCTCTCGGTATCATGTGTGCAAAGTGCGCTAGCAGGTGGGTGTTAGGTTCAGGGGTACCTACTGTAAGTAGAGCCGTTCTCGGTTCTAGCGGACGGAAAAACAGAGGTGGCGGTTCATTATACCTCACATACACTGTTCAAATGTTCAAACCTAAAAAGACAACAAAAATACAGAAGAGGGTTTAGGAACATTTGATGAAGGCAGTATTTATAAAATAAAATATAGAGCTTAATTTAAAAATGGCCATTAAAAAAAAAAAAATTAACTAAAAAAATGTTATATATATATATATATATATATATATATATATATATAAAATAGCATACGAGACATACGAAATATAAAAGAATATATCACAACTCATTCAAAGAGGTATATGAGAGCATCTTTTAAAACTACGCTTACAAAAGTTCAGTATTCCTATGCATCAGTTTAAATGTCAGACTTTCATTACAATCCAGACCCTGGTTACGCTGTACGGCTAACAATAGAGAACCTAACAACTGATGACTTGAGAATGTCACGCGCTCTCCCCCACAGACCTCACAGCATTGGATAGCAGTCAAAACAGCTTAAAGTTAAAGAAAAGAGCGAGTCATTTGGAGAAGAGGCTCACCAGTAGTATATTTTCCATGGACAGCGTGTTGCTTTGGAGGCTGTAGCTCCAGAGTGAGAGGACCAGGGAAGGATTGCATGAGCAGAGTGATCTAGAATGCTAGAGATCATATTACTGAGCTGGTAAATATAGCAATTGCCTATGACCTCCCTGGGTCATTCAACACTCCTGCATTCCAATTTGTACTTAAAGGAATCGCATTAAGACTTTTTATGGGCAGGATTGAGTTTACAATATGATTATAAGAATTATTTACAGTTAAAATGTATTTCTATAAACATTAAATATTTTGATTATATACTTTTCTATACTTATATAAAATAATGAAATATAACATTTTATATAAGACATATGGCATGTTTTTATATTTATGTATTTTATTTTTATATTTTATATATGTAGTGAACCCATTAACTTTGGATTATTACTCTAAAAATCTCTACAGAAAAATTGCATTTTTTTCTTTTTAATTGTTCTATATAAATGATGTATAATTAAACATTTTATATATATATATATATATAAACAGTATATGCAATATATTTATTAATTCAAATATTAAATTAAGAAGCTACTTCTCAGGATTTCTATGGCTTGTTTAGCTGGGCTTAATATCCCAATAACTGAGGAACATATGTACTAAAAGTACTACATTATTGTCGAAGGCCAATAAAAGCCATTCAGGATAAATATGGGAGGGTAACTGTTGAGTAATCATCAGAGAGTTTAATAATTTAGTAATTATGGGAGATTGTAACTTACATAAGTACCCACCCACACCCACATGACTTACTGTAACACTACTAAAACAAACATACTTATATTTGATAGCTTATGTAATAACAAAATTGATCATGCAGGCTACCTGTAAGTTTTAAGAAGAAAAAAATACTGCTGAGAAGTCTGGCCTGGATTTAATAGGAGAGACTTGTAACATTAATTGATTAGGTGTAACGACATCAACCTCCATATCCGTGTAAAATGTAAAGGACCTATAATCTCATAATTGTGGCAAATGCCAGAATATTTGCTGTCCCATATTGTTTAACTTTATTCAATCTTGTTTTTTTTTTTTCGTTACTTTAATACTGTTAAAACTGATCCTGAAGGTGGGGTATGTTGTAACAACGCTGCATGACACTAATTTACACATTTTATGAATAAGTAGTATATTTATAAAATACTTCAACTAGAAGCAGAAAATGTAAAATCAAGGTTTAAGACAGCGCCAAAACAAAAAGGGGGTAACAAATTATTACACACTGCCCAGTCTCTCGTACTTCAGCAGCGTGTCACGTGATCGAGCTGCAGCGTACAGCGCTACATCACTAAACTTGAAGTAACGTTACTGGATAAACAAAACATAACCCAAACACTTTGAATAAAAGTCAAGTTCATATTACTATTACCTTAAAAAGAGAGAGACTGCACCAGACTGACGTACACGATACTAAACATTTATTTAAAACAAAAAGACTTTGTATTCATATGAATAAATTCAATCTGCAGGACTGGGTCTGAAGAATTAAATACCCAACTCGCGATTTACCGCTGCAGAACTGTCATTTATACGCAAGACAACTCGCCGGCCGATGTTATGTAATTAGTGAACCGTCCAGAAGCTTCCAAATCGGGTGAGTAAATCAGTGGGGACGGCGAAGCGAGAATGTGCAGTGCGAGCATTCATAGCATTACTCACCGGAGTGAGCGAGACCATCCTCCTCTCCCCCTCGCTCCTTCAGGGAAGAGCCCACCGTGAGTGAGACTTCCACGCAAGCCACTTTGAACTCTTGCAGCCGATACACGATAGTTCACTGATGCTCTTCAGCACAATATAAATAATAACCGAGGCATTTTGGTTGTTTGTGTCCTTCTAATATTCCAAGCTCTTGACTAGTAGTCAAAAAACGGTCGCTCACTTTAACGGTGACGTCGGAGAGCGTTTCTTTCATCCGATTGGCTAATTCTGCTCTCGAACGTCATCACAATGCCACCGCCCACACGGTCACCCTGGCGACGGGAATAAACACTTTTGAGATTAGAGAGCTAGTTTGGTGCGTTTTAAAGAAAAAAATCTGTACCATTTTACTCACGTTTCCGCAAACCTGTTTGACTTCCTTTCTCACATGGAACACAAAAGGAAATGTTAGGCACAATGATGTACACGTTATATATTAATATTTTTGAAACAATGCTAAACAGAAATATGCTAGAGTTTGAATCTAAAAGCAAAATCGGGGAATAAATAAAACAATACTCTAAAACCATTAACCAATTCAGGTAAATAAAATAAAATATAATTACATGAAAAAACTTAAATATTAAGGCTAAATATATAATATTTAAAATCTATCAAATATATTATTATAATAAAAATAAAATGTTATAAAAATAAATGTTTTCAAAATATCAATAAATAATACAAAATAAAAATACTACATTAACACTATGATGACAGTCAGTAAAAGACAAGTTTATTTTTCCTTAGCCTTTGACCCACTCCATTCAACTTTCAAACATAGACACATTATTGTGCACATATGCTGGCAAATCAATGGTATAAAACAGTCAAATCTGATTTTAAAATTGTAACACGTTAATGGTGTGACTGTGTGCAACTCAACTTGAAGTATGTAAGTGTTCATTACAATAACAGGCCTAATGCATCCATTAGATAAATGACTCTCTGGAATTCTCATCCCTTTGACGCTTAACAATCTTTTACACACCTTTCACAAATTAACTTTAACCGAAGATTAAGAACTGCAAATGTACAACAGACGATGCTAACTGAGAAACAATTCAACACATAATATCCTAAGAAAAACAGCAAAATAAACATAAAATGCACAATCTGGATATAAAAACAATAGTGTACTGTGAGTCACAATGATTGAAAAAATGTCTGCTAAATAAATTTCACATGGTAAACATTGTCTTTAGTGGTACAGTGGTAAATTTTACTTTCATCTTCACACTTCATATGCGCCAGTCACAGTTTAAGTGGCATTACGTTCAAGGTCGTAAAACTGGAATATCAATAATGCATACATATAGGAAAAAACATAAAATAATTATTCAAATGTGAAACCCTAATATCAATAGCATGTCCTGTGTGGGCACAGAACATCAAATATTGATACTCTAAAAGGGAAATCTATGGAGAAAAAAAAAAAAAAACAGTACTTCATTCTGCTTTAATGTTTGATTAGGGGTTGCAGATAAAGGCAGAAAGAGTGTTAAAGGCATAGAGGATGCTAGAACCTTCAAACGTAACCAAACAACAACCCTTAAATATGCTATGTGAGCTGATTTTAACATTTTATGTTCCACTGCAGTTTAAGTTATACTCATATAAGTCACTATTAAATCTCTGACTATCTACTCATTTCACTTTTTGGTTATAAAATGATCAAAAAACTGATTTCAAATTCTGAATTACAGCTTAATTCAAGATTACATTTTACCAACGAGAAACCAGAAATGTTTAATAAGAAATGCTTCTAGCCTTCAACATTTTCACATCTTTTCATACACTTTTATATATCAGTACATAAGAGAAAAGCTAATCTACTACTAACCTAAGCATTTGCGAGTGTCAGTGTAACATGGCACACTGACAGTGATGCCGAAAGGATCTCAGTGCTTTTCCATTCAGTCCATCCTTCAAGTCATGCTATCATGTTATATATGAAATAAAAAAATACAACAAACCAGGTTTTCACCAGTTTCAGTCGCTAAATGTTTTTTTTCCTTGCTGAATCGAGTATGACAAGCAAATGAGGTTCATGCATTGATTTGATTGATGTACCAGGTATAAAATAAATCATTTGCTGGTTTTATCCTATAATTTCTGTAGAATGAACTTGTCAATTTCTGCACCGCAAGGAAACAGTCTTGCACTGCACATTTCGACACACATTTTAGTCAAGCTGCAGTATCTTTAAAAGGATAAAACATAAATAAAAAATGAAATCATTTCTGTTTTAAAAGGATAAAAAATACAAACGAAAATGCTGTCATCATTTACTTACGTTCCAAATCTGTATGATTTTCTTTCTTCTGTGGAACGCAAAAGATGTTCTGAAGAATTATGGTAACCAAACATTTTTTTGTTACCATTGACTTCCAACTTGTTATGGAAAAAAATACTAATAGATAAAGAATAAAGTCATACAGGTTTGGATCAACATGAGTAAATTATAAATGAACAGTTTTGGAGAAATTTGGCATTACATCACTTGCTACCAATGGATCCTCTGCAGTGAAAGGGTGCCGTCAGAATGATAGTTCAAACAGCTGAAAAAACATCACAATAATTGACATAATCCACATGACTCAAGTTGTCCTGTTACATTAAAATCCACAGATTAGGTTTAGAACTGTTTTCACTTATAAATGGTGCTTGAAAAAAGTCATCTCGTCTGAATAAGGAATGAAATATGCACATCTCTCCTGATACAGATGAGAGGACTTTTTCACTGGAGATAGCAATATCTCCTTGATGAATTCGATTCTTAGAAACAAGCAGCTTTTCACTTCACAAGACATTCATTAATGGACTGGAGTCATGTGGATTACGTGATGTTTTTATCAGCTGTTTGGACTCTCATTCCGACGGCACCCATTCACTGCAGAGGATCTGGAGCAAGTGATGTGATGCTGAATCTGTTCCAATGAACAAACAAACTCATCTATATCTTGGATGGCCTGAGGATGAGTACATTTTCAGCAAATTCTCATTTTTGGGTGAAGTATTCTTTTAACTTAACATAGGAGCCAAATTTCCTGCTTATGTTTTGCTGGCCGGATAGAGTCATACACATTGATTGACTACTGATTTGTTTCATTTTTAACAAATAACAACAATCAGTAAATCAATAATAAATACTGTGAATAATCATATATATAATACGTGTATGTAATTGTAACAATCTTTGGTGGACTGATGTTTTGTTCTCATTATTCTGCGAGTAAAATATCAAAATAAACACACTCCATAATATGGATACAAGTGAAATGAGGATAAGCACTTTTCTCAGCATATGCTTTGTATGGGAGGTACAAGTTTGAGTGCCCACTTCCAAAGCTGCAGAGAAAGTACTAATAGAAATATTCAAAAAAAAAAAATATATAAAAAAAAAAAAAAAACACATCAAATAGCAAATGCATGCGACTCCGCAATTCCCTTCTGGATTCTTCAATCAGATTATAAAAGTGAACTGGACATTTAAAAACATTTGTGAATAAGATGTTTCGCAAATCTTTCCTCATGTGAATCTAGCACTGCCCATACAATATATAAGGCCTGAGAGTCTTTTGCATGTAATTAACGGCTGACAGCATACGACACACATCAGCAGGCAATGGACATCCATGATTTCTTCTTTAAGACATCAGTGCAGTGCAACATTTTCTTTTAGCTATGGGTGATTGTCTTAAAATCTGTAAAAAGCACATCCTGGGCTGCCAGAGCCCTCTGCTGTGCTTTATTCTTGAAGAAACAGGCGTTTGAAAATACAGGGGTGCTCGTGAAGTCTGAAGACAAAAAGGAAACCTTTAATAACAGCAACAAAACCAAAGGTGCACATGAGTCATGGTGTTTCTTATGACCGTGTAGTGACGTGACACATTATGTGCCGAACTAAAGCCCCAGCAAATCCTAGAAGTTTTTCCCTGAAAGACAGTCCCATTCACTCTATGGAGCTTAGATGGCGCTAGTTTAAAGTGGATTTGGTTATTTAAATATAGCTTTTTTGTGATCCTGGAGAAAGATGGTTATTTTGTTTTGGGAATTACCAGGATCTCATCCCCATCTTGAATGCTGTAAGAGTGCAAGGCCCGTGCGCTGTATTTCAGCTCATCGGGGCCAAAGGCAGAACCCTTGTCGATGTAGTAAAGACGCATGTTGCTGGTGGGGAGCTGCACAACAGTCCTCAGCTGCTTCCTCAGCTCTGCGACCGTCTGGTCCAAACGGATGCTGACCTGCTCCACTTTGTCTTCGTAGCGCACCTCCACTTTAGCGTGGCAACGTGGTCTCAGGTCGATCTCAGCCAGAGGAGCCAGTTTCCCATATTTGGTCACCAAGCAGTGATATCTCCAAAGCGAAATGCAAATACTTAGACCAAATTCAGCCTTTCACTACATGGGCAAACCAAAAATCCTACCTAAAAAGTCAAAATACTGTAAAGCAAGCACTTTTAGCTACGCTGAAAAAAACAAAACTGTCTTTGGAACCATTTTCATTGAGAAATTACTATTAAATTTCACAAATAAATACAAGTAGCACAATGTAGTAAATGTGAATTTTTAAAGACTCTAATAGTATTTACTTGTAAGATGTAATTGAAAAATATTTGTTTTATTCACATCTAGAAAAATCATTTTTTACAGTGTACGCAAGCATATTTGGTTCTGAAATGTATACAAACTAAATTTAAAGTGTAAAAAATGTTTGTGTTGTATTCTTAGCACTGCCACAAGCAGTTTAGCAAGAACTGTCTTTATAGACAATTCTCTCTTAAACTTAAAAGTGAGAGAAAATGTTTAAATTTAGGTTCTAGCAACTTAGTGGGATAATAAGTTTAAATCTGGCTTATAATTATTTATAATAGGAAGAATAATTACATTAAATTATATTATAATTATTTAATAAATAATACATTCTATTTAATAATTAATAATACTTCGAGTGTGTCTAAATAATACTTCTTTAAAAAAATCGTCATATATGGAGTATATATTGTAAAACAAAGTCAGTTGCATTAAAATAAAGCAAAATCCTATAATATAAAACACATTCTATTTTATCGTAATTACAGAACGTTTCCAGACTATGTTTATGCTGAATGTGTTCAAAAACAGTTGGACAGACCACATGATAATGGAATGAAATGGATCTCATGGCAACACCTAAAGGCATCTTGTCTTTATGAGTACACAGACCAACAGTTTAAAGAATAGCACTGCCTGATACTGTGTCTACACCACGTGCAACAGTTGTTGACCATTGTTTAAACAGCTACTTGCTTGACGCAACCAAGTAACTGAAAATCAATTTGTCCTTTGTCCACGTGTGTTAAGAATTAGAGCAAACGATACGAGTAGGTCAGAAATAGAATGGGGCACCAGTTTACTGTTGGTGATTTGCTGCGTTGCATCATGCCGCACAGCATCAAGTATACACTATTGTATTGCATCTGCTGTAGACACAGTGTGAGTTCAAGAACTATTCAGTAAGGTTCTAAATGGCCTACACCAGTGTTTCCCAATCCTGGTCCAAGAGCACCCTCAACACTGCACTGTTTAGATGTCTCCTTAATCAAACAAACCTGATTCAGTTCATCAGCTCATTAGTAAAGACTCCAAGGCCTCAAATATGCATGTCAGAAAAGACATACATCAATAACATGCAGTGTTGATGGTTCTCCAGGAACAGGATTAGAAACCACTGGTCTATACTACAGTGTTCATGCCTAATAGGTACCTGTGGGGCAGCTCTTCCTCTGAATGATCCAAGTGATAACGGATGAAGAATCTCTCAGCGTCTTCTCTCTCGCCATCGGTCACAACACTCCCATTTAGGGAGGTCACTGATGGCAGTCTGCAGGCGGGAGCAACGAGATCTTCTCATCAACATTTCTATAACATTACTATCAGTCTCTAATGAGGTTAAAGTGATAGTTCACCCAAAAATTATTACACCCATTATTTACTCTATCGGCACATTCATCCCTGTAAGATACATTGGACTTACTGGGCTATCATTAGACTGCGACGCTCCGTGCTTGTGTAAGTCTGCAGCAGAGGAATGCCTTGCAATCTCACTTCTTCCAGTTTGGGCAGAGAGTTTAGATTCTCAATGTCCTCCCATCGACTGAGTCCTGACTCACAAAAAATGATAAGAAAAAAACTTGTTTTTATTGGGTTTATGTAATTACACCGTACTAATAAAGTAATAATTAGACAACTACACGCATGCTATGATTATTTAGACTCTTTCCCAGCAACTGTCACTAACACAATGATACCTGAGTTGTGCAGATTGATGCTTCGAAGGTTAGGGAAGAGCCGCTGAAGGATTTCTCCAGAGTCTTGAATGGAGCTCAGGTTGTTGTTGGCCATGACCAGAGTGTCCAGTGCAGGGAACATGGAGCCGAATTTTCGTACGTCACTCCACTCGTGGAGGTTGTTATCTGTGATGTGAAGCAGGCGCAGTGTGGGGCAGGGCATGGCGGCCGGTGTCACAGTGGTGTACTCATTAAGGCACAGGAACAGCTCCTCTAGTCTGGACAAAACAGATCAATATTAGTGGAAAGCTGTCATACCAGAAACACCTTCATAAAATATGATGGTTCACTTTACAGCAAGAAAAGAGCTGTTCATTGGTCATAATGTTTTCTGAAAGTCATTGAATGGATTCAGAGAGAATTCTCTCAAACATCATTTACAGCTTAATAGCTTAATATAGTAACAAGGTAAAGTGGATGGATGATTCCATGAGAATCAACAATGTTATGATGGTACAAAGAAAAAAAAAAGATAAATCAATCATTTATGCAAGACATATGCATGTACACAGCCATTAAAATACTCTGTATGTGGAAAAAAGATATCAAATCAATACCACAACGTCTCAAAAATCTGGCCAGAGCAATCAATACTACACATGCACACAACTAGTAACTGTTACACAAAATATCAGTCTATATTTTTTCAAAACTACATCAACATCAAGAGTTTAAAATGCGACTCACTCAGGCATCTCTTGTGTGAATGTGTGCACTGTGTCCCAGGACACCTGGGTATTGTTAAGAACGAGGCGGCGGATGCTAGAAAAGGCCTTTGCGCAGTCTGGGTCCAAGGGTGCTTCACTCAGCTGATTATAGCTGAGGTTCAGGAACTCCAGGTTCGGGATGTTAGCAACAATCTTGCTGATCTAGAACAGATTAAAGGGTTAAAAGACACATTTTAGGGACATAAAAATGTATAATATACATACACACACATACATATATGTGAACAGAATTTATTTAAAATAGTAACTTCTAGAACATTATGAATGCCATTACTGTCACTTTTGATAAATTTAATGTGTCCTTGCTGAATATAGGTAAATCAATTTGTCTTTAAAAAAATCTTACTGGCCCCAATACTTTGAACAGAAGTGTATAAGTTTATTTATTAATACTGTATTTACATATAAAATAAGTCAATTTTAGTCAGTTTCTCACACAAAGCTATACAGCGCATGAGCCACATGGACTATATTTATGGTGCTTTTTCTGTATTTTTATTTGGAGCTTGACAGCCTCTTCGTTTTGAATTGCTGTTTTACAACATAAGGTTGTTTAGCAATTCTTTAAAAATGTCTCCTTTTGTGTAAACAGCATATGAAATTGCATGAAAATGAGGGTGACAGAGAATATTATAATAAAGTGTGGATCCTCAGACTAACTCACCTCATGCCAGTTTTGGAGCTTGTTATGGGACAGATCAAGTTCAACTACATGAGAACAGAAGGCAGTGACGATTTCTCCCTCTTCTCCTGCATGACTGATTCCACAGCCAGTCAAAACCAGAACACTGGGCAGGTTCAGACGGTCTGAAGGCAGAATGACCACATAGCTAATGGACTATGAAACACAACAACAGCTTACAGCTGCCAAAGCAAACACTAAAATCACCAAGGAACCTTACGTGACTTGTTTTTAACTAACCCAAGCCTCACCTTTCATAGGTGATCCCTGATGTCCAGACGGCACAACCACGACACCCATGCCTGGACCCCGACGGCAAGGGAAGTTTTCCGGGCTGTACTTCTCACTGATTGCCTGCATAAAGGTGCGGCCTTCTGCCTCAGAAGCTTCCATTGCACCGGCCAACACTGTGCACCTTATGCAACTGTAGATACACAGTTATCAAAACAGTTTTTTAAATGGTGTTTGAGGAGTCGTAGATGTCAGCTTCTAGCTCAGTCAATTGCGTGAGTTTGAGGTGGGACTGACTGTTTGTCTGAATGATCCTGTACTAGACTTACTTCGTCATAAAATAGTCAAATTATCTGATATTTGAAAAGGCTTACTGACCTTGACATAGAGCCATGTGCTATAAATCACTTCCTCATTGTAGCACATGACTTTCAGTTTTTTATTAAAGGAACACTCCACTTTTTTCGGAACTAGGCCCCCCAGAGTTAATAAAAATGGTTTTTACCGTTTTTGAATCCATTCAGCCGATCTCCGGGTCTGGGGATAGCCCTTTTAGCATAGCTTAGCATAGATCATTGAATCCAATTAGACCAGTAGCATCGTGTTCAAAAATGATCAAAGAGTTTCGATATTTTTCCTATTTAAAACTCAACTCTTCTGTAGTTATATCGTGTACTAAGACTGGCGAAAAATGAAAAGTTGCGATTTTCTAGGCTGATATGATTAGGAACTATACTCTCATTCCGGCGTAATAATCCAGGAAGTTTGCTGCCGTAACATGGCCGCACCAGACGCATTGATGTGGAGTGGAGTGCTCCTTTAATATTACACAATACTGGTTTGGTGTGATCTTACATAATACTGGTTTTGCATGAACTTTTATTATATATACACATTTAACTAATACATACTGTAAATATATAAGTATTTACAGCCTTTATTAGTTACAGTATGTGTGCCTCCATCATCCATCGTTTATTAAAAAAGTGTGTCATGCCATGACCCATGTGTCAGACAACCTCAAGCAGTTCAGTTAAACAAATAGTGAGAAGCTGCAGCCCTCTGGGCTAAAAGTTCCATTTTTAATCAGAACTGGCCTAGATTTAACCATCTGCTGACTAAATAAGTCATGTTCTTTGCTAACATGAAACCGCCGACTTACTGAGAATCGCAATATTGTCTTACAACAAAAATAAGTTAACCTACTAATTAATAAGCATACTGAATATACTTTTCCTAGATTAACTGATATGTATATGACAAGTATGAAATTTAAAGGCTCTCACCTGCTGTGTAATTTGTCCTCAAATGTCCAAAGTCACAGCTGTGCCATAAAATAACGTTTACTTTTACTACAAACGTTGGTTGTCCTTTGAGTGTCAGGGCTCCAAACAGAAAATGTGGCTGTAAACCAGCAAAGAGACTAGGCTCTGCTCAGCGTATCTCACGGCACTTCTCAAAGATAACAGCGCTCTGCAGAAAGAAGACACCAGGTCAGCAAGAAGGACAGATGACCAATTCACCTTCAGCTGTAACTACACTAATCTGCCTCAACAAAGCCAACACACTCAATATGCATATGAAAAACTTAACGTTGTTACAACACAGAGCAGGTTAACAGGCTCTTAAGGGAAACACAAGACAAAGAGACCAACACCATGTAAACACTCTTTCGACAGCTGTGCATTTAACAGTACTAAAAGAACAATAGCTGACTTGTTAAACAAAAAGTTGCCAAGACAATACACTGCCTAAAGCAGTGTCATTAAAGTCTAGCGTTTTGAGTATCAACTTACAAGAAAAAGAGCTGATGTCTATACATTTTACAGCATGTTGCACATTTAATACAGATTAAGAAATACCTATTAAATACAAATTATATCAAATAGTAGCTGTAGAGCAAAAGCAGTACAAATATGGCTGAAATTAAAGAATAAAAACTATAAAAAATAAATTTTTTATGGATTACATGATTAGATATGTATTAGATTATACAGGCAACTGCAATAAATTAGTAATTTACAGAATATCGGTTTACATTAACATATACAGAAATGACTCCTTGAAGAGAATCCTTGCACTACGAAACTAGCACACACACACACACAATTTGGTTTGTGTGTACACACTAACACACACATTGCCCAGACAACATAACAAGACAATATATATAATATTTAACTGCAAATCTACCCAACACTATCCACAGCCACGTACTGTAAATGAGTATAAACAGCATTCGTGCATTTTCAAACAAGGAATCGTTTGCAAACCACCACATGACAATAACGTAATGATAAAGTGATAAAGGCGCTGCGACCTTCGTTTGTGATTTTATAATATAACAGGGCATTTATAATAGAAACTGGTGCTAAATCAGTGTCAGATGAATTTTCCTTGTGCTACAGCACGAGACATATATTAAAGCTGACAGCACCAGTCACCAAAACAGACGACTAAATGTTCAAAGATACGGAACGAGAATCTCTCTTTGCAAGTCAACAGCTGAGAATGACCATACTTCAGCTAATAATATTTAGCTAGCTTGAGCCGAAAACATCCCTGCCTCCATCATCACAAAGTGTCTTACACTGAATGAGCAGCTCCTCGGTGAGACGCGGGACAGGACGCTGTAAACCAAACCAACTCCTAACCGTCAGTTTGTCCACGTCATGTCATTTGAAGACGCGCACTTTGATCGCCAAACTGTTTCGCGTCGCTCTTGTTGTTGTTGATAAATCTGTCACGCTGACCCTATTGTCACGGAAGTGGCGTCACTCCAGCTGGGTGCTCTTGATTGGCCCGTTCAGTTGAGCGTGCTGTCTGAGCGCCCTCGCTGGCGGAGCGGAGAACGACAGACGTTAAAAAAGGCATTTTTCTGGATTTCAGATACCTCGCGATTCAGATTGTACATGTATAGATCGAGTAGTTTACACGTGTGTTTTTTTTTATATTATTTACAGCGTGACTAAAGAATGCAAAAGATTATCAGAGGAGATGGGTCAGTGAGGGTCACTCGTGACTCATGGGGTGACTGAGGAGAATCAGGAGAACCATCACTGATCATCATGGCAGAATACATTAGTTAGGGACAGAAATATGTTTGACAGACCAAATATTACATAGTGCTGATTCAGAGATCTTTCAGATTGCCTAATGTCTCCCTCTAGTGGTGGGAAAACTTCTCAAAGGGACATTGCTTTTGGCAACTTATTATAGGAAAGCTTTTGCAGATGGATCAGTGTTGTTAATGTTAACTAAAACATTTTTTTTATTAAACTTTCAAAAAAACTGAAAATCAGAAATGTTGTCTATTCAGCCAGCTGAGATAAGTACTAAACCTGAAACTGAAATAGAAAATAAAAGCAGAACTAAAAAAATTATACAAATGTAAAAAGTATGCAATTAAATTATTAATATGTTCAAAACTTAACATAAAAAGCTAATTCAAAATATTAAGAAATATTATAACAGTAAATAAACAATACTAAAATAGCACATATATGGACATAGCTATTTCTAATTCATGGGCATATGTAGGCTATCTCAAAACATTTAGCATGACCTTTTACAAGCATTATTATATATGAGGCTGTGTATATGAGCATATTAATTAATTATTGAAAGATGTGGAAATCATCTAAAATAACACAAATGGGCCACTTTTACAGGACATTTCACAATGATAATTTTACTTGCTCTTTTCATGAAGTCATACAGATTGATATACAGTAATTAAAATATTTATATTTGCTATGAAGATACAGTATTATTGCATATGAACAACTTGGAAGTATAATATATATATTTTTTTATATAAATGTATAAAGCCCTTAAATGAGCAAAAGCTTAAGTACATGTCATTCTTAAAGCTAGGGTAAAGCAATTTTTCCAGAAACATATATATATATATATATATAAATGTGTTTGCATACTTATTATATATGCTAATCAAATAAAATAGCACAGAGTAATATATTGTATATTATATAGTATATTTTGTGAAGACATCTGTTGTCTCTTCTGCAGCATCACTCCTCAGAAACAGTGATTAGAGTATTCTGCTTCAGACCGCTCACCTGCGAACAAGATTGAAATAAGCTGCAAAGGTGCCAAGACTTAAACGTGTATAAATGAAGTGTTGAGTAATTTATACTTACTGGTCTGGTAGTAATCATAGACTTTTACAACCGCTGGCTTAAGGTTTTTAACTGAGAAATTTTGTTTAATAAGTAGTGTTTGGCGGTAGAGCATATTCTTTTGAACCTGTAATACATAAAACATTCATAATAAATTACATTAGATTAATCACTGCTATGATATGGCACAAATTTGACATTTAAGTGTCATTTTAATCACACTGGTTGTCATTATAAACCATACATGTTATCATTCCCACCTCTTGAAGATACATGATCACGTGGTCATCTTTGGATTCAACTCGATGTACTAATTTCTTTAACTGTGGAAAAACATTTTTTAGTGCAAACTAAAATATTAGTAAACATTTGGGGAAATCTGGTGGGTGCTGACTTTAACTGCCTTACCATATCCAGGGAAGAGGGCTCTAGTTTAAAACCAGACAAGAGTTTCACATCTACGATGACCATGTTAGAACTGTCCTGTATCCCAGTATACCTGAATGGATAACAAAAAGTATAAATATAGAATATTTGCAATAATCAAATAAAGAATTAAATCTTAACACTGAAGCTGTAAATCAGATTTTGCTCTTACATAATGTCTAATACGACACCCAGAATTTGTCCGGTTGTCTTCTGACACACTCCTCCAGTCCTAGCAAAGATTTGTAATGCTTTAGATTCCTTGGGAGTAGGGATGTTATAGAAAAGAGACATCTAGAAGAGAGTCACAGAACATTA
>SCHK01095568.1:0-11796 GCA_004124795.1 Poropuntius huangchuchieni
TAAATTAATTTACTCATCCTAACGTAGCTCAAGCAAGAAAAAAAGCTGTTGCCAAGATGACAAGGTAGGTGGTTGCTGAGGAGTTCTGCATGCANTGTGTAAAAGCTGTTGCTAAGATGACAAGGTAGGTGGTTGCTGAGGAGTTCTGCATGCATCAGCACTAGTAATAGTGATGCTTGCCTTAGTAAACACCACTAATCAGTCTATATGCTGTGTGATTGGCGTATCAAAGACTTGACAAGCTCAAAGAAACCCAACAATTTCACACTCGCACACACAAAACCCACATATTCACACAGCAAGTGTTCTGAGGCAAGGTGGCAGACAAACATTGGAGCTGAGATGGAAATAAGACAGAAAGGCAGACAAATTAAGAAACAGAGCGAGGGCGAGAGAAGTGGGAGCACACAGGGCAGAATCAAGCATGATGAAGCGCTTTCTACATAAATGATTTGAGGCCGAAAGAACGGCTGTCTCTATTCCTGTCTCTTTCTCATCGTTCTTCCAGCAGGACGGGTACAGTTTGTTCATCTCTCTTCATTAATAAGCACAGGCTGGAAACTTTCCAACAGAGCGGAATTATTCAGTGTGGATGATACGAAGGGTGTATGTGTGCGCAGGAAGTGTATGCTCTCATTTAGCGGCCAACACGAGTTCAAAGCCATTAAAGCGATGCTCGTGTCCTGCACTCTGCTCTCAGGGTGAGATCGCACGCAGCTGCTGGGATATCGAACCAACTCAGTCGTACGGTCACCGACCTGCACTTTAGAAGCAGACACGCACGAGCGTCTGATGTATAGACGTGTGTGTGTGTGTGTGTGTGTTGAAGAGGTGTGCTAATGCACACATGGGACTGAGGGTAAGTGGCCCGGTGTCGTTCTTGGGTAATGTAATGCCATAAATCTATGACAACACGAGCAGACACATGGCCCAAACAGACTGTCAGCAACACTAGAGGCTGTCATTAAACACACAGACAACTAGCATATGTGAGAACCCATAAACACATGGCCATACGTCAACCGGCACCTATTTAAAATTCATTCCCATTAGTGTTGAAAGGAACAAAGGAGTTGACGTGCACACAAAGAAAACACACCCATACGGCTGCGTATAAACTTTTTCTTTCTCTCCTTCTTAGGAAATACTGTAAAGCCTGATGAAATCTTTTCACGGGAATTCAGACACCAAAACCTTGATCCAAGAAACCTGTCATGTAACGAACCATAAAGCCACTTCAAAAACACTAAGCTGTTGAAAAAAAAAACTATTTTTTAAGAGTTCAAGAGTGCACCCATTTTGACAAAGAGCACTAGCCTAAAGTTCATTATACAGTTGCACAATAGAGATGTTTCAACACTTATCTCCTCAAGGAACTTTGTCTGACTGACTTGTGTGCCAACAGCATCAAACAGTCGTTTCTTCAGCACACAGCTGTGGTTTTCTCTAAAACACACTTACCAACTATAAAAACTCTGCGTGAAAGGCACAGAAACTGTGAAGAAAAAGAAAAAATACAGTTTTCTTTGCAAGGTCACTGAGCTGTTCACAGCATGAACCTCTATTGCATAGGATAATGTTTAGTATGTGGACTGAAAGAGCTGGATTGGTTAGATTACTTATTTACATTTACGTACTGATTTGTGTGGGGGGGTGAGAGTGTCACTTTATCAAAGTGCTGAGTGTCTTTCACACACAAATATACACAAACAAAAGAACAATTACAACAGAGCACGTCAGTTTCTAAAAAAATCAGCTGTCTTCTGGATCGACAGCGACGACCTTTTCAAACGGACGCCTGACACTTCTCTAGACACATGCCACTTCCTGTCTGTTCCTGCGGACGCCTAATGTAAGCTCTCTATCACGGAGAACGGCTATCCCTAAAATTACTCTCTAAAAAGTGACACCTTGAGGGTGTTGCTTTAAAAACTCTTGGCTGAGAGCCTCGCGCTTCAATGTCCAAGCAAGAACCAAGAAAAACGATGGCGAGAAATGCTACCCTTTTCGAAGTGTCACCTCTCAAGACAAACAAGCAGGATTGATACAGCTCCGGCTTGCTCCGTTTCTTGCTCTCTCTCAGTCTCTCCTTCTTGTTTCACACCCAGCAACAGGGGAGGGGGAAAACAATGTAAAGAAAGGCCACTGTCCATCTCCCAGCAGTACATTTCTCTTAATCATTTCAGCCGACCTGCCTCATATTGCTTCTTATTGTGAAACAGAAAAACAATGTGAGAGAGACAAAGAAATGGAAACAAGGAGAAACTGGCTGCATGTTTCCACCTAAAAATCACACTGGTTTTTGAGCCAGGATTTGCAAAATTCCATTTTGTATTTCAACAGACAACTTCAGACCTGAACTCGATGAAATAACTGAGTATGCACCATAACATTTCCACAAATAAATACTGCACATCATGGGCCTTGTTTTCATTTCTTATATTGAGTTTTCACAATGTCACTTGATTCAGATGCTAAATCAAATGCCAACTCAAACGATCCAAATTTACCAAGTTATTCAGCATCTGATTAAGCCATCACTAAAAGCTAAAAATGTGTTGAGCGGTTCCAAATTGTGCATCGGCTACAACACTAATAGTGGGAGAAGCAAGGGAGGGTTTCTGCATGAGAAGAACATATTTCATATATTCTCTTCAACTGTCTAACTCAGTCTGGCAGTCTGATCATCACACACACATGTATTTTTAATCCAGACATTTTGCCAGACACAGTCACGGGACGCTGTTAACCCTTCTGCCTGCAGCAGTGTCTCTCTCCAGAGGCTTTTCCTGAACCAATGTCACAGAGGGCTGAGGAAAACAGATGTGGACATCTAATCAAGACTTTAAGACAGGATAGTGGTGTGTATTTAATTTGGCTACAGTACCCAAACGAACGAACTTTCATACACCCTTCTTAGAATATACACATGCACGCAGGCATGAGAACGTCAACTGATGTAATAAGTTCGCCTGATTTGAATCCGGTTCTTGATATTCATATCCGCAGCTGCACGGCACTTGACGCGGCACTTGAGCTGACGGAGTGAGATCAGGACCCCAGCCACACTCCTGCTGTTAAAAGAGCAACACTACTGCACTGAGCCCACTAGCACACTTAACACATCAAAGAGCAAACCACCGCCTTCAGCTTTAAAAGATCTGCCCTCATCCTTCCTTCCTTTCTTTCCATACTTTTTTAATGAACTAAGCAAAACTGCAGCTGAACTTGACAGCCAGTGATCAACATGCATTTTCATTGTTATGTACGTAAAAGTGCAGCTTTGACATTTTGACACTATTGTGTTCCACGTGAACGTGCGCTGCATGTTGCTGGGTAAGTGACACCAAATTCATTTTAAAGCAAATGATCTGTGAAAAGCACAGACTGACCAAATTTAGACATGTGAATGTGTCATTTTTCTCGATTTCTGTCACAGAGTTTTAGTCTTGGCTCGGGTGAAAATTTTCACTTGGCTCAAAAATCTGAGAGGGCAGATTTTAATGGGCACGAAGCTTCTGGTAGAGATTTCTTGAATGCTATGCCAAAATATGCATGTTTTGGAGCAGCTCTAAAGAAATAATCTCTGCATTTCTGTTTCTTTCTCCTCTCTGGTCAGATGAGTGACATAAGGCCCTTTGTGATCTTTTATTGACCGTCCTGGGAGATTAATCTCTGCGCCAGTGGTGTCAGGTTCGGCCCATACGCAGAATGATCCCACAGGGCGAGTGTTAAACCAGTCATTAGCTTCATTTCAATATACTTCTGAAAGCTCTAGGAGATCCAGACGCCGAGACCGTGGCTCTTTTGATATCTGCCCTCCAAAAAGAGGAGCGTCGCACCCCTCTGTGCGAGAAGTCGCCTTCGTTAAAAAGGGGGGAACTGAAAGTTGGCAGGCGGCTGAAGGGGTAATTAAGGAAGGGACGCACGTGTCTCGCCTTGAGAGGTCCCCTGGCGAGACACGACTCAATCAAAAGCCAGCTGCAGGTATAAGGAGCTCCTCAGATCCTACTACTGTGTTTAAGTGCGAAGGGTTGATGAGCGTGTGTTTATGTTAATGCAGATAAATCTCCAGAAACAGGGTACAGCTGTACCTTCAACCGAACTCATTAATTATTATGACACATAAAAACGTGATTAATATTTTGGCACGCATGCGATTCATATCGCACCCAGACACGCATGCGAATGGTGCCCCAGTGAATTGCACAATAAGGACGCCACACTGTGCACCATGGAATAAGGAAAATGACACCAGTGAGTTGATGTGTGCGTGTCTTGATGTGTATAATTAGAGGAATCTATTGCCTACAGGCGGAAGCCACAAAGGCAGAGTCGCAGTGAGGCGGTGTGTTTGGGGAGCGGGCATCTATCCAGAACAGCTGTCCGGATTACGGTTTATTAAAAAAACACTTCACAATGCCTGGCTTCGACCCCCACTGACACACGCCCCACGACACCCCCATAATACACTAACTCTGATGACGTCCCGTTGCCCACGGGGGGCTGCACCCGGATCCCTTGCCTTGTTCCCGGATCCCGCTCTGCGCAGCCTGCAGCGAGAGGCAGGCTGAGGAGGGGCCGCCGTCTCTCCCCGTTCATTTGGGCTCATTGAGGGCTTCAGAAAAGAGTCATGGGGAGACTTTCATCTTCCGACAAAAAGAAAGAGCCTGTGAGATCAAGATGGTGAAAGAAGGTAGACAATAGGGGGACGGGGTAAGAAATAAACACTTTCTAAGAAGCCTGTGTACATAATGAACACATAATACCTTATTTTTAGTTGTATGTTCTAGTAAACAAAGGTAACCATAGACATAATACCCACCTATTTATAATTTGTGTAATGCTTTAACACAGCATGACCAAAAGAAGGCAAAAAAGACGAATAGTTAGCATTAAAACTTTTGAAACTTGCAATGAAAATTTGAAACACTGCCCACATACAAGTGTATGATGTTATGAATGTGGCATTACAACAAATGCACAAAGGTTCCAACATTATATAACAATTAAAGCTGTTTGCAAAAAAAATAATAGCATTAAGGTTCAATTAATTGGAAGCGATAGATGTCAAGTATGAATAACTCACATTTATCTTTGAATTGAACGTGACATTAATACTGTGCCTACAACTGTAAAGATATAATGGGTTACAATGTGGATTATAATGCATTTTATATACACAGGTTACAAAGAAATTGTTATCAAATAAAATGCCTGAGGGAGGATTTATATCATCTCCAAATCATTAAATCAGCTAATAAAAGACTTTCGTGCTCCTCCGTGCTTATCTAGAGGAGGGGATTGGATGGTGCTGTTGTCTTAACAGATAGACGCAAAACATTGGCACAGGATCTTGTGTGTGAGAGGAAAGATGCTGTGCTATCTGATGGGGGGGCAGGTTCTATCATCCCTCCATCAGCGGCACTCAGAGCCTATCGTCCCCACTCGCTGAAATGGAGGAGAGATTAAAAATAGAGCCTTATTCTTCACTCGCAATTCAATTTCTGTCTTCGCTGTATGACAGTTTTACCAATGCTGTCTCTCTCTTTCTCAACTTCACACCCACTTCATACTTAAAAATAAACCTATAGGCCAGGACTGGAGTTTGACTTCAATTTGGGGATATTTCCCCTCATGATTATCATGTTTTTCTAGCTAACATGGTTCAAAGCTTGTTTCGCATCAATAAATTAAAGTCCCCTAAAGGCCACACGTGTTGCTGTATGTAGCCAGTATGTCAACATCACTGGTTTGTAGCTGTATTTAGTAATGGAAAGCAATTTATAATTCATGAGTGTAATAATAATCAAATATTCAAACAGGGGCTAGAGTGTCAGTCAGTAGTTTGCTATTCTGTAAAGTGTATTAATAAACAGGCTCATTTATGATACTAATTTCCTGGTGTTTGCGAGTGCGAGAGATCACAGTTCTGCTGTAGTGGTCAGCTGGGATATGTCAAGCATTAATCATGGAAATGGGAAACAGACTTGTTATTGCACTTCACCATTCATCGCCTTTTTATGTTTGGGGTGTCATAATTTATGCATCACAAATGTGCATCTACCATAACAAATACCATTGATAGCCTTCTAAATTTCAAATTCATACAGCAGAGATTCACTGACACATTCTTACAGCGAATGAATATGTTGTTTTCATGTCTCACACCATAATTTGATTTGAATTAGTGAGTGAGTGTATGTGGTGAGATTACAGGGATAGGTCTCCCAAAAATAAATCTTTATCAGGTCTTTTCCAAATAATGACAGTAAATGGGATTTAATTTGAGAAAGAGCAAAGAAACTCCTATTCCCTTTTCTCAAACTGCACATTTAAACTGGTGGATAAACTATATTTTTGAGATACTGAGGCTGTTGGTTATCTGATGTCTTGCATAGTGCACATTTACAAACGGAATGAAACAGTCCTTCAGTAGATACAGCGTGTGAACTACAGTCCTGTGAGGATGTGTTGAGGTTTTCTAATACCGCAACAAGCAATCTAGGAGGCATTTTTATTCAGTCTGACACTCAGTTTGGGCTGACTTCTTACAGGAACACATGCTGCCTCCCAAAATGTTAATTATTCAGAGATGCAACGGAGATCTGCGTGTGCGTGCATGTGATATCGCAAAGCAAACCCGAACTGTGCATTACAGTAGATGTCACTTCAGAGATGAAAACACTGTAAACCTTTGCACTATTCCTAAACCCTTCATCCTAAACGAGAGATGACAGCAAAGAGAGAGCGAGACAGACAGAAGGAGACAAAGGGAGAGACATCAAAAGAAAAGTGACATACTGATTTTCAAACAAACCACAAGAAGATGAGTCAAACCTTCCCTGTTGTGTCTTTCTATCCCCAGCTCCCCAAAACAAAACACAACAAATGCACTCAAACCAACCCTGGCCAAGAAGCACAGCAGTGGTCTCTGAGGGCCTGAAGGCTCCATCAGGATTGGGCAGGTGAACAGTACAAACTTGATCTTCAAATAATGGAAATTCAAAGCACTGGATAAACAAATAGAGAAATGTGATTAAAGACAGAGTCAAACATGTGAAAGGTCACTAAAATCAATGACGGCAGCTGTCCATGTCTTGCCAAATGCATTACATAAAGAGGTCAAGGTCAGGCATAGGTTCAAGGTCAAAGCTCAAGGGCAACAAAGTATACAAACAGCTGGTCAGTTGGTTTTATGTCTGACCGACCTAGTCATCAGTCACATATGCCAGTTTTGTTGACATGTGAAGGAAATGATTCCCCTTTGTATCCTAGACTGCAATTTGTTAAAATAATAGTTCAACCAAAATTATATTGTAGTATAATAATATGAGCTAGAAAGTAATAAAAGGCTACAAAAAAGCACACTGACACCTTTAGTCATCATTGATGTCGAACTTTTGATTCTCAAGTGTCTCATGGTCAAACATTTTTTTGCTACAGTGGAGTGAAAGATTTTCAGTAAATAAAGACATGAGGGTGAGTAGATGACAGCATTTTTTCATTTTTAGATGAACTATCCTTTTAAAGGAGCTCAGCTTGGTTCACTGATACAGCGAAGTCAAAGGATGTGCTTCAAAAAACACGACAGAGTACCTCCAGATGCTGTGCATACTGTTATCATCCTCAGAAAACCAAAATAACAGTCACCCAGCACAGAAATTGAGGAATTTTTGGCTTTGCCGACAACATAACCTAAGTGAAGGCCTATTGTGGGCAGTCTAAGAGATTTTACTCAGCCATCAGCAAATCATGTCCTTCCGGTTTCTCTTCACTCTCTCCATTACTCTCCCCCTCACACCCACCCATGTCATTTTATTGTCACCATTCAACATCACATCACAGCAAATGACATAGTTCATATCACACTCCAATTAGAGACACAACCGGGGGCTGCGGGATGCGCCGAGCGCTGGCGAGAGAATGGGGAAAAAGCACTGAAAAACATGTGTACGTGTGTGGCATTTAAACAACAGGCACGCTGTTTTTTCTTTTTGTGTTGTTTTGCACTCCCGCTAATCAGACTCAATATCCATGTTAAACTCAGAGTAATGATCCTATTTACACTCGCTGCCAGATTAATCAACTTTTCTAACCCCGACCCCTGGTTGGGGGCTGAGACGTCCTTGTTTTGATCAGTGGGGTGTCTCTTTTGAAAGACTTAGTGGGAAATGTGAGGTTTCGTAAACAGTAGGACATCTGGGAAGGTAGATTTTTATAGTCTGTCTTCTTTTTACAATCCCATGCGTTTCTGCTCCCGGCTTGATCGCATCGCCCCATCACAGAGTGACATTTATTACCTGCACTCAGAGCCACATGTGTTTACAGGTGATCAGCGTGACAATAAAACATGCCTCGATTTCTCAGTGAAAGATGCCTTCCCATAATAACGCATCAGATCTTTCTCTATGAAACAAGTTCTGAATTTGTGTGTAGTCTCTATATGTAGTCTCTCTCTATATGTAGTCTACAATTTACAAGCCTCAACCTGCTAAAGGCAATCTTATCTATTTATACACAGTGAAGTACGCACTAAGAAATAAACACAGTTTTGTCTGCTACTGGGCTAAGATCGAACCCCTGCAGCCCCCAGGGAGAAAATGATATATTAACGTATAATAGTAGACGACTATCAAACACAGTAAATAACAGCCGCAAGCCCTTGAAAGGAATTTGGCACTTTGCCCCATAGGGAGTGTTTTTGATTTAATCACGGTCATTTGATGCCTGTTCATTTTGACATTTCCTCATCGTTTTCAATCGAGACATTAGTAATATAGACCGAAATTAGCAGCAATGTAATAGTGTGGTAGCATGTGCGTGTGTGTGTCTATAGTCTAAAGTGCAATTGGACTGCATAGTAATACCGCTAATGGAATGGCTGGGAAGGTCACACTATCACCTCTACGGGAGCTCAAAAGGAGAGCATAATCAATACTGTTGGACAGGTGAGAGAGCGAGAGCGAGCGATGTATAAATGGCCTCTCTCTAACAATATGATGTGCTGCATAGTTCACCTCTAAACCTATAAATCAGCAGCTTGTTCAGGAATGAGGTGAGAACAGCTCAAGTGTTATGACAGCGCGCAGACAGGAGACTGTAACTCTGGACTCCCATGGGCTAAACAAACGCGTGTTTCTAATATAGCTAAAAGCCAAGCTCACATGCAGTACATAGGCTAATGGCGGTAAAGTCTGAGGACAGATCTGAAGGTTTTAATACACATTTCGTGACACCAATCCACATAAAACAACATGCCTTTGCTACATAAAGCATACCTGTTAAAATAATGTAATTGTAGACCAATGCAGTATCTCAGTGTTATACCCGAAACGTTGCTGATTCCACCATTAACTAATTACTAACAAAAAAAAAGCATAAATGTGTCCAAAAATTCTAAATTCAGCTCCAAAAACAAAACATAAAAAAATATTAAAATAAATGCAATAACAAATAAAAAAATGAAATAAAATGAAATAAAATAAAAAATATTTTCCATGGATTCAATTTGGGACATTCACGTTAGCTCACTGTGTAACAGAAAGCTCCTGACATCCGAGAGAGTGGCTGTGTGTATAGAGAATGGCCTATCAGCTGAGAGAGAAAGAGAGAGAGAGATTACTAGCACTTAGATCAGAGATGAGAGACAAGAGAGAGTCCCTCTCTCTGCAAAATGGCCATTCATTAACCCACGGCCAGGGGAAAACACCACACACCAAACTCCACAGAAATGGATCGGCCTCATCGATTGTGGCCCGTAGAAGGTGTGGAAACAGATACTTCAGCTGCCGAAACAGTGGATAGTGTTTCATAAAAACACCAGTGCTTCACTGCTTTCCAGGCCGTATTGGGTTTCTGCCACACACAATACATGCGTAATTCTGTTATATCAAAAGACAGGGGGAAAAAATAGTACAAAACCATGTGTCTGAATCAAACCACTGACTGTAACAAGACCTTTTTATTTCAAACAGATGGCTCCACTGAGAAGATTAAGAGCAAATTGGCTGTTGTTGAGCAAACCTGAAGCTCATTGAGCTAAATTACAAAAATTTTCGGGTTTTGTTTTTACTTAAGTATTTTTGAAATCCGTAGAAAGCCCAGGCGGCAAGTAGCCTGTGTTCATGAAAACCATCCTGAGGTTAAGTGAGCTGTTAGACACCCGTAGAGAGACAGTTTCCGGTCTGGCAAACCCAAAATAGTCACGCCGGTCTGAGTCGGCGTTTTCCGTGGATCATCGTAATTTCACTCCTCATTCCTGAATCAATTATGCATGTCCTCCCCTGATAAGAAGAGCGTCAGTGCCAATCCAAGGGGCGAGGGGAAATTGGGGGTCGACGAGTAGGGTCTGCCGTGAAGAGCACTTTGCTAAAACAATAAAAAGAACAGGCATGTGTCTTCTGCTCTGGGCCACGCAGACCAGAGGCTGAGATTAATTAATGACACAACAGGAGCAAGTGTGCAGCGCAGCCCAGAGCCAATAAAGCAATGCTAAACGCTGATAAGTGCTAAGTGAGTGGAGCACTCCAGCTACATTTCAGCAGATGCCAATGGGGTAGAGGGTTATTTAAACCCGATATTAGCTTTGAAGTGCAATGAAGAAACAGGTCAAGGTTAGCGTTTAGGCGTGAGGTCGGTTTGAGTGAAACACTCAATTTTTTCAATTTTTTCGCCGTGTCATGCTGTGGGGCTTTTTTTTTTTTTAACGACATGCTACAGAGACAATATGTAGATTAATTATTCTCTTAAGGGAGCCCCCCTTTCGCTTCTGCTTCTGTTCCCAAACCTTTTGGCTTAAAGCCAATCCCCCCCCCCACCACTCCAAAACGCTCTTTATCTCTTGGTTATTGCCTAATCAACCCAAGAGATCTGGCTGTGTTCCATATGCTAACCTAGAATAGGATTGTAGTAGCCATAAACATACAGTATCAATAATGATTATGTGCTGTAGAAATCGAAGTAACAATGAAGTGCTGAGAGGTTTAGAAAAGGTGTGAAAGCTTTAAGAGTGCAGAAGTACACATGCTATAAGAAACAGCAAGACTCTTCGGGGGAACGCCTGAAGGCCATATATGGTCCATTAGACCTTCTGCAGCAGAAGATTACATCAATTCTCAGCTCCCTTAATGGTGTAAACAGAAGGACTTGGTGACAGAGTGAAACCTGTGTTTGTGTTAAGAGCCTACCGTATAAAAACAGATGAGGCCTTGCAACGAGTCAGCATGAGGTATAGCCCACTGAGGAACAAGTCTACGGTGAACGAACGGGTTGGTTTGCCAGGCGAACAGCTGAGACTAAACAGCTATAATGAAATAACAGAAACCAATTAGAGACAAATCCAATAGAATTGCCCTGGTCCTTCTCTGGTGCTTTTGCTCAGCTAACACAGAAAATCTCTTTAAGGCGGGAAAGAGAATACGACACGCCTCTTTAACTTTACAAAATGCAAAACATTTATGACTAAGCCTCGAATTTTCATTATGTCATTTTCAGTGAAAAGATTTGCTCGATTACACAAACTGCCTAAACTAGGACACAAACTCGAGAGAGCAAAATGGCTGTCAGCATTTTCTTTTGTTAACAGCATAAAAACTCATTGACTTCAAATATTCTCATCTGAACGCCCTTGAAACTTCATTTCCCATGATGCCTTGTATTTTTGGGGGTGAAGCCTTTGTGTCTTGTTCAACATTAATATTTCTTTTAATAGAAACGCACAATAGGACTAACTACTCTTTTTTTGACTCATCATTTAGAAAAGTAGTCAACCAGTTAGCTAGCCAAAATTTACTG
>SCHK01095663.1:0-12013 GCA_004124795.1 Poropuntius huangchuchieni
TGTGTTGAAACGCTGCTGTCAATCAACAATCGTAGGAGGGCCTTCGATTTTGTGTCACAAAACGAACAGCTTGATTTGAGACAGGGGAAAACATATTAGGAGATTTAAAAAAAAAACCACTGGATGGATTTGTATCATTTTAGGATCGTCGTGTACAGGCACTGCCAACACACATTTCAGTACAATCAACTTGTAAAAGTGTATATAGCGTTATATGACCCATTTAAAATGTACCATTCTGTTTTTATACAAACCTCAGAATCGAAAATAGTGCTTAGCTTCAACAGACACATCATATCCCAATATTCCACAATAGACTGCTGTCCACTGAAATACTTCTCTTCCGACACCTGCTCTTGTCCTCCTCCTTTAATGACAGTAATCTACAGGATTACTGGGTGGACAACTGTCAGACGTCAAAGAAAAATGCAGGGGATGGACAACAAGTGTATCTTTGCCAGCCGTAGACAACCATCACCATTATCTGCCACTTAATCTCTAAAAATACATTTAGGCCCGGTTTCGTAGACAGGGCTTAGCTTAAGCCAGGACTAGGCCATAGTTCAATTAGGCTTTTAAGGTATTTTTTAGACATGCCTTAGAAAAAAGATTACTGGTGTGTGCATCTTGAGACAAAACAAGGGCACTGACATATTTCAAGATCAACCAGTGCAAGTTTCTTTCAGTTGAAACAGCTCAGACTTACATTTTAGTCTGGGACTAGGCTTAAGCTTTGTCTGTGAAACTTGTAGAAAAAAATAATTCAAGGAAAGGCTTTCTGAGATGTTTTTAAGATGTTGGATGTCTTACTGGGCAATCAAAAAAAAGCCTATGGTATCTATGATATTTTAGACGCAAGATAAGGCTTAGATCTATGTAAATATGTAAATGTAAATATAGGGATCAAAGTTCACTCAAAAATGAAAATTCTGTCATTTACTCACCCTCACATCACCCCAAATCTGCATGAGTGTTCATGAGAATATAGGTAACCAAATAGTTGATGGTAGCCTCTGACTTCCATAGTAGGAAAAAAATACTTGGGAAGTCGATATTGTCAACTGTTTGGTTACCAACATTCTTCAAAATATCTTCTTTTGTGTTCAGCAGAAAAAGAATCTCATACATATTCAGAACAACTTGAAGTAAATGATAAGTTTTTTCATTTTTGGGTGACCTTAAGGTATTCAGGTTAGGGATTTTTTCAGTTCCCTAACATTATGTGTGAGAAATTATAATAGTGATCATTGCTTAGTAATTTACAGTAACATATTAGATAACACACCTGTAGGTTAGACCAGATCTGATGCAGATCATATGAAAAACCACCACAAAGACCCCATTATGAAATTGTGTTAAAGCACTGACTTTACCCTCTTTCACAAACAACTTTGTTCGAAGAAACTTGCTTTCTTAGATTAGTGTGCCCTATTTGCACCAGCTAAATACATTCAATTGGTCTTCCCTTGTAAATCACTGACCCGAGAAAGACGTCCCAGTGTTCGGGCTTTTGTCAAAGCCATTTCCTTAAGCTAAATGGTTCTGGTCCTCCTCTAAGCTCCCCCGAGCTCCTGAGACTCCAAACTCACAGTCGACTGCTCCGAAATTTCATTACAGGTCTGGCTGAAAATCCCCTGGCAGGAAACGAGAAGGAAAGCTGAAATTTGCATGTGTTATCTTAAAGGAGAGGTTCACCGGTTTGGCAGGATCCCCTTTGTCAGGACTTGCGACTACCCTAGAAGTGAAAAATGTCCAGTATGACCAAGAAATGATTAAGGAAAGTAAGTGTTTCAGACCATCTCTAAAGTTCAAAAGAGACAATTTCTTATTTGCTGGAAAATGGCTAGTCTGTCAGAATGGTGGTAGAATCACTCTCCATGATGAATGAAATATTCCAGGAGCTCTAGGGAACGACGGAAAGAATCCAAGGGAAAGTAAAAAAACAGGTGTTCATATTTCACATAGGACAAGATAAAAGCACATTTTAGGGGACAGACCGAAAGAAGAGATTGCTTCGCCTATCTTAAATCGCACCTTATCATTATGTGGTCCACAATCTTCCCCAAGTGCGCATCAAACTTGTGGCATTTTGCTGTAAGAGGCTTTAGCGCTTTTATCTTTTCCAGGAGAGGCTTGACCAAATACTGTCTGTAGATAGCCAATAAGACTGACATTTTTTGAAGGCTACTTCATGAACTGTACAACTTTTATAACCTCCAAGATAAAAGTTATAAATTAAAAAATGAGATGAAAATCTGAGCCATGTGAAACTCAGCCTGGTTACCAAGGAAACCTTCGGAAAGATTTCCATGGAGATTAGATCCTTTGATATTCCAAAGAGAAGAGGGATGGGAGAGAGGGAACCATCCGAAGACACAGATCTGATGAGAAAATCCATCATTAGAGAGGTTTTTTTTTTTGTTTTGTTTAATCTGAGAGAGTGAAAGACAAGGAATCCCAATCAGTGCATATCATTACCGGACGAATCCAGACTTCAACATGGGCTACTCACAATAGCCTACTTTGTTAATGGGGAAGCCCTGCAATTAACCCCAGCAGTTCAATTTCTCTTAACCATAGATGAAAGAAAACTACCTCAAAGTTGCTTTGATTTGGATCTAAAACTAGTTTTGTTATTTTTCATGCACTAGAAAAGGTCAGATTTTGAGTAAAGGCTAGGCATGAAAGATCACAGTGACCTTAGTGTGACAAAACAAAGTTGAGAATCTTAGATTCAACTTACACAAACACAAATGTTTTTTTTTTTTTTAACTTTGAAGATACAAGAAACAAGTAGTAGGCTTTGAAGTAGAAGACATCAAAAGACATTAGTTAAAAAAAAAGAAAAGAAAAAAGAAACAGAGGTGACATATTGTAATTGTGGAAGTTAATCAGCATGTCTGGATAATGCCTTTGTTGAAAATAAATAAATATCTATCTATTCATCCTTTAAAGCGGACTGTTGCAGTGCCTAAATAATGATTTGTTTACTACCTGAAAACAATTATAGTTGCTCTCCTCATTATCTCTGAGGCAAGAAACAAACCGGATGTTATTATTTACATTACTGTTCAAAAGTTAAGTGTCAGTATGATTTTCAAAAAAATCTTTTATGCTCACCAAGGCTGCATTTATTTAATAAAAATACAGGAAAACTGCAATATTGTAAATGATTACAATTTAAAATACCCATTTTCTATTTTTATATATTTTTTAAATGTCTTCAGTGTCACATGATCCTTCAGAAATCATTCTAAAATGTTTAATTAACCCTGATAAATCTTTTTATAGGAATCTTTGATAAACAAAGTTCACGTAGAAGGTTTAAATCTGTTGTAACAATTAATTTTTTTTCAGTCACTTTTGATTATTATTTATTAAATTAAATGCATTCTAGTTAATAGTAGTTGCTAAGATTGCAGTTTTTTTGAAAATGCAGTCTAATACAGTATAGAATGCAATCATGTGTAAAACAGAGTATGGCCTAATAAGCATCAAATAAAAACTGCACATGCAATACTACATCTATTGTGGATGGTGGTTGGGAACACCAGGAGGATCCCAAAATCCTCTCAGCTCTTCAAAATGGATGTACAGGAATCCAGTCATCACTATTGAGGTGTGATCGATCCAGCTGGGATTTAGCTAAAGGAAACCAGAAGGGGAAAGTGCAAAAACGATAAACACAGAGGGACACAAAGATGCACCCAGACTATCCGACAAGCCGAGAACCGCTAGTTCATTTTCACCTCATGGGTCAGAGTGCTGTTTCATTTACACCTCGATGACCACACACACACACACACACACACATTCCCACCTACACACACTCCTCTAGCCACAGCTTGACCGTCTCCAGCATGCTGCCTCGACACATATCAGCCAGCTTGCTTCATCTTTTCTCACCTCATACACACAGATACCCAAAAACACACTCATCTTGCATGAAATAATTCAGCTAATCAAAATCTTTGACTCCCGTATGGTTTGTTCCATATTAGCAGCATCTACTTCCACAGTCATTGCAGATGTTACAAACACAAATCCTCTTTAATTCAGGGTTGATCATGTGTCCTGCAAAAGCTGATGGGAGATTACTGGTCTTATGCCTCGAGTGTCTTTGGTCCTGAATTATAACACTTCTTTCAGCCTGACTGAAACACACACACACTCTTTGAGGGGAAAATCAGCCTCCAGCCTTGAGTTTTGAAAGATTATTCATCCACCTTGTAATTTAATGCATGATAACAACACCATCAAGCAGCATCTTGAATCCTCAAAAACAAAAAATAATCAATTTCCAGCACCACAACCATGCAAATATCATCTTGCCCCCCCCTTCCTATACTAATTTCGGATTCATCTTATCTTAATTCTCAGCCACTTTCGCACAGAGGGCTGATCAATCATATTCAAATGTGACATTTACCTCTCGCAAATGTTCCTGGACTCCCCCAGGCTCTGGGACAAAAGTCATGTTTGAACTGCTGGAACGGAACAGGCCGGGCAGAGGGACGTGTCGGCGTCCCTCTTGTGGCCTGACCAGACATCCACCGCTCACCAATGTCTCATATCGCACAGTCCCGGCGGACATGCGCACACACACACACACACACGCACGCACCGTAGCTCTCTTCCAAACTGTGCCAGAAACACTTTTATATAAGCTTCCTCAACTTTTTCTAGTTTTTTAATTACATTTGACATATGTGAATGTCACAGATTTGGAAAGAGTGATCTTCTTACCTGTACTGGAGATTTCCACTTTAGAGCTAGAGAGTATATTACTTAATAATGTCAACATGTTATATATTCAGTACATGTAGATAATACACACTGTTCAAAGTTGTTATTGTAAGAAAACATATTTTTTGAATAATAATTATTATATTTTATAATAATATTAATAATTATAATTTTGTGGTTGCACTAAATTGATCAAAAGTGACAGGCATTTATGTAACAAAAGACTTCTGTTTTAAATTAAAAAAATATATATATTAAGCAGCAACTATTTTCACCAATGAAAATTAGGGGGTGACCGATATGTGTTTTCAGGGCAGATGCAGACACCGATTATTTTCAGATCAAGTATACTGATAACCGATATTTTGAACTGGTGTAAAAATGAAAATTAATATAAAAATTAAGAATAAAAAGGGCTCTGACAAAAACTCTCTTTAAATGCTTTTAAATTATTTTATCGGCAAACCAGTTTTGAAAATGACCAGTACCGATAACCATAAAAATGCATAAAAATAATCGGTCAACCCCTATTGAAAATAATAATAAATGTTTCTTGAGCAGCAAATCGGCATATTAGAATGATTTTTGAAGGGTCATGTGGCACTGAAATTAGAGTAATAATGAAAAAATTTAGCTTTGTCTATATTAAAATAGAAAACAGTTATTTTAAAAATCTTTCACAATATTACCATTTTACTGCATTTTTGAATTCAGACTTGGTGAGCATAAGAGACTTGCCAAACCCAAACTTTTGAACGTAATGTTATTATTTTAAATATCAATCTAAAAACTACGGCACATGAATATGGTAATTATTGAGTTTCGTGGTACAACCACAGTACTCTTCTGGGTGAGAAGTCCACCTGTCTGATTTACATCTACATTGCTCTGGAGTAATGAGTGTTAATGATTCAGCAAGGAATATAAGGTGACAGAGGAGACAAACTAATGAATATTTCATGACACAGGGGCAACAGCTGTGCCACGGGTGGTGACAGCTGGAAAAAATAAAACAAAACAAACAAACGATTCAAAGCACAAATTAGGAATAAGTGTCACTGTCTGCACCTGGAAGCAAACTATAAAAATACACTACTCTCATAATGTCCGTGTGTGTGTGCTACGTCTTCTCAGCCACATCAGAGAGTCTAGTCATAGGTCACAAACAGCTTTGGCTCGCGGTCAGGAAGGCCATATGGTTGAGTGGGCAGTAGACCGTCTAGAGAGGGAAACACACAAACACTGGCAGCGGTAAAGGCCAGCAATGTCAATACACACAGAACACATACACATCTACTATCCAGTCAACCTTTCAGGTTTTCCATGTATCCGTCTATGCCCTTTACTAGCAATGATCTTGGCTCAGGCCTGCAGGGTGCCCAAAAATGCCCTCAAGTCCAACAGATGTGCAGCGGTCTCTGCGGATGCTGAGGGCACCTCTAACAATCATGCGAACAGCTTCCATACAATGCAACTCAACAGACACTGTTCAGCAGTGGCAGCTGTTGGAAAAATTTTGCCGCATCCAACAATGTCAGCATAGCTACATCCCAGCATGACTTATCCCAGTATAACAAAAGGAAAAATATTAAGACTCAAAACATTTTAAATAGATGTTCAAGATTAAGTTTAAGGATGTTTCTCTCAAAACTATATTTTCTGCAAGGATTTTTCAAGATAAATTAAAAAAAATGTAAGTTTCATAAATCACAATTTATGTATACAGTGCAACAGCAAAATCTGTGGGGAAAAATAAATGTCATGTTTGTTTAGAGCATTTTACATAACTACAAGTGAAGCTGCAATACCAAACAGGACCACATGGAGATGCCAACAGACCACTATACCAGCCGCCTTAACCTGACTGTATATGTTTTACGGATCCATTCAGAATTATTAAACAGAGCAAAACACAAATTAAAAAAGTAAATAAAAACAATCTGAATTTGTTGAATGTGGTGATCTGAAGGCAGCTCAAAATGACCAGTGAGCAGTTGAGAGAACAGAGTGAGTGTTGATGTGTATATAAACACCACTGACCATTGCAAACTCCTATAAATAAAAAAAAAAAACACTTCTTCAGTGAGTGTCCATTATAAATCAGACATGCAACAATACTGAAATGTGCTTGTGCAAAAAGCTATCAAAGAACGCACATACACAATCTTTTTATTTGCACATTAATAATAACAGACTCGCGTGTGTCTAATAATGTATGACTCCTGTATGTCACTGTAATTGTCTTTACCTCCATTACAATCGTCATCAATCAAAACTTTACTGGTGAGATACTGGTTTGCTTTATTCAGCCCTTACAGACTAGTTCTGGCTTCAGCTTAAAGATAAATAATAGAGGTATTTTGTTCCCACCAATCGCTGCACAAGTTAAGGTTACATATGATGACGAAAGCACGTTAGTGCTAGTCCTTCTGGAACTCATAGAGATTGCATTGACCAGTCCCTGACGTTCAAAAAAAAAAAAAAAAAACTTTGTATATGGAAGTCTTTGAGAACACTTAGGGCAATTCTCTGCGGGAGTGAAAAAAAGGTGGCACTCCACAACGTGACTTGACGCTGATTAGACTATCTATCCAGAGGCAGAACAAACAGTGAACAGTGAAAACTAGCGTAACACTGTGGTTTAATGTGATAGAAAAAAATCCCTCCCTTTCACACTTTGGTGTGCCGCCCTATCACCCTAATGAAGAAATGCCCATGATGTTTACTCAGACAAAATAGGAATATTCTGATTAACTATAAACTATATATTAATCAAAGTCCTTCTGTAAATTTATATGAGTATGATGCTAAAATCCAATTAATTTCATGCAAGAAAATTGGGAGGGCTCATTTTTATATTAGATCAGCGGTTCTCAATCTTTTTTTTTCCAAAGCCCCTCGCATAGGCCAAGGTATTTCTGCTGTGATTTTTAACATGAGTATTTAAAAGAAGTGTGTCTGTATATATATATATACACATACACAAACAGAGGTAAAATAATAAAACATATAATTGTGTAAATAAATAAATAAAACTTATCAAAAACTTCAATTTCAAGTCATCATTGAAGATCTATTCTGACTGAAAAAGCTTCAAAGCCTTTCCATTATTGATTGATTGGTTAATGGTTTTTAAATCTATACAGTGTATAAATAACTTACAGATTGTGGCAATTTTAATATAGCAGTAGACTTCAATTTCGATTAAGTACAATGGCTTTAAGGCTTTCAATTATGCTGCTGACCAACTGTGTTCAGGTTTATTATTAGAAACACATTAAGTGCATATCCTTCAATAAGACGATCAAACGGCACTTAAAGCAGTAATTCCCCTCAAGCAAAATGGGCTTTTAATAAAACTTGCCTATCTATGCAGTAGAAAGTCTAAATCTTTTTGAAATTGGTGCTGCATAGACATTTGGGTGCAGGTAACATGAAGAAAGAGTACCCTAGTAAAAAGTAATATATTTAAAATACATTATTTGGAGTACTACTTGTACACAATACATAGTTCTTAATATTAAGCCTAAAATGTGTTTTAATGTCACTATTGTGTGATCTCTGAATAATATTGGGTCTTTAAATGCAAGATATCAATAGTGCTACTAATGTATACTTGCAATAGCTCCACTTTAGCACAATCATATATACTTTAGTATATCTTTAGTTGAACTTCAGCACGACTTACATATAATTAAAGTGCATTAATTACAAAATAAGTTGTTTCAATTTAGCAGACTTTAAGTATAGCAGTTAAGTATACTGAAAGTACAATTGCAAGGTATTTTTTTATTAAGTACATAAATATGTAACTGTATTTGTAGCATATGTAGCCTGAAATAAATGTATATTTAACATGAAAATATATTTATTTTTCACTACATATTACGTCAGTAGCATAACAATAAAGTTGAAAGTTGGTTGGAAAAAAAAAAAGGACACACTAATGGTTTTCTTTTTTGCCCGAAGCATTATAAACCAACAAAGTCTGCAAAAAACACATTTATGTCATTTATTAAGGGGGAATTTCAGAGAACAACAGGCTAGACAAGTAGCTTGTGTAAAATTCATCACGCGTTCTGCTAATATGACACCCTTTCACCTGAAATACCAAACAGCTAATTAAGAAACCAGGCAACTGAGACTGTGAAAACACAGCGTGACACCCGGTTGTCGATTCTATCTAAAGTAGATGCCAATAAAATACCCTGAATGGGAATTTAATCTTAATTAAACTTTTCCTTGTAGATGTTCACATTTTGTGCATCTTTGTGTGGATTGATGAAAAGCTGCACAAAATATGATGCACCTCTCCTGCAGCGTGACAATAGGAGATTATCAAACATAGAGCTTTTTCATAAGCAAACAGCAGGAAGGTTTGGTTCATGTTGTCATCCTTCTCCAATAATCTTTAGAGGGAGCTTTTGAGCTAAAATGTCAGTGTGGCATTTGGAAGAGCATTTCTCCTGGTCCAAGAAGTTCATGGCCACTTTGGTTGTTTGATTGTGGACTTTCAGCTTAATGCTGTAGGACGGAGAGATGAGATAGCGAAAGACCAAGAGAGGTGGACACAGCTAGATAGACATAAACTTGTGGTACATTGTGAACAATATCAAAATTCTGATCAGAACAAAAGTATTTGACATTCCAAGTGCTGATGTACTGACTGTCAGATAGATACTGCAATACATATTCCAAATGACAAGGCAGACAGCTGCCCACACGATCAAGAATTTAGAGTAGTTTGAGGTCTGAGTTCATGACAACCTACCAATCAAGCAAGAAACTGCAAACGACATTATGTGCAACTCTCTGTGTATTGTGGGGGTTTTTTTTCCAAAAGTTGTCTTTAATTATAAAATCTTGATTTGATTTTACTCACTTCACGTACTTAAAAAGACAAGTACACTTTAGTACACTTTTTAAAAAGAGCACTGGAAATTAAAAGAATATGCGAACTGAATGTAATGTTTTCAGACACTTAATTGCATGTTAATTGCCATTAAATGAAAACGCATTATAGTTTAAATTTATAGTATATGCAAATAGCTTAACTTTAAAGTGCTTTTTTGACCCATTTAACACTTAAGAAATCTTTATATGTAATTTTCAGAATTACTTCAATTTTCTTTGAAATATGGTTAAAGCTGGCAAGCACTTATGATTAGCTAAAATATAGCGTACATATCTATGGAAATGTTCTATGTTTTGTGTGTGTGTGTGTATATATATATATATATATATATGTTTATTTCTTTAATTTTGTTATCATTAATTTGATTTTAATATATATTAACTTTAAATGTAATATCAAATAAAACACTACAGTTACTTTACTAATTATTATTATATTATCTACAAGTACAGTTTTTTAAAAACAAAATAAACTTTGAAGATTTGAAGCTCATTGCTAGTGCACATTTAATACAATTAAGAGCACACAAGGTTTTTTCACAAGGGCACCCACATGCTGTTCTTAACCTGTATTAGTTTCTTCTGCAGAAGACAAAAAGTCATTTTTTTATTTTTGGGTAATCTATTCCTTTAAATCATTTGAGGCAAGTATATAATGACTCAACACAGTTCAGGTGTAATGTTGGCTCATGTTGCAACAGTTGTTCTAGTTAGTTGAATGTCACCTGTGCACTAGATTTCTCAAATCGTGCCACAGATTCTCGAAATGGTTTGGGAACACAGCTCAGTGTAAATAATGAACTTCCCCCATTTTATAGATTCTCTTGCAAAATTTTCCTGGATATTTCAACATTTGTTTTTCCTTCTGTTTTAACAAGATACCCAGTCCCGGATAATGAAAAGCCACTCTGTAGCATGATGCTAACTCCACCATATTTCACAGTAAGTAAAGTGTTTTCTGAAGTGTTAGATTTGCACCACACACATTTTTTTTGGCTGCTCTGGCAACAAAATATTCCCTACATTGCAGCTAGGTCACTATTATACCATTTGCCATCTCATGATAATTTAAAACAGCATCAATTATGCATTTATTTTCTTTTCTTCTTGATTTTCACAGTTTGTAACTTGAATAATGACATTTTAATTAGAAGAGTTAAATCTAGAAAATGATGTTGTTACTTTAAACATTCCCATTATAGTAGGGAGTATAACTGGAACGAGCCAATTTAACGGCAACTGTGTCCTCATTATGGCTTCTGCAACACTAGGACAAAACAAAACAACATAGTTCAAAACAACATTTTGAACATAAACAAACTCTAATAATTAATTATAGTGCTTATGACTAAAACTGTCCCAGAAAACAAAACATCAACATGGAATTTTAAATAAAGCATGAGTGATTTATACCAAAGCCTGAACTTTTTTTGGAGGCACTGCAGTGTATATTGACAAAAAGTACAAAACTTCATCTTCAAAACTGGCCTTAATACCAAAGATTTTAGATTTGATCTCGGTCGATGATCTACGGTTGTGTCTCGAGAAGAAATCAAATTGCAAGACTGAGGTTAGGAAAGACCAAGACGTAATGAGCATGTAGTGTTATCTTAGCAAAGGTAACCTGAACCTGCTGGATCAATACAGACCAACAGCAGAACAGGGAAGCAAGCGGAGGTCTAAAAAAGATGTTGTTTCTACTGTGTGCTCACGTAAGAGAAAATGGAGGGCTAAGACTGACCAAATATTGATCCCATTCATTCAATCATGATCTCCAGACACTTTCTGCCGTCTCTTGCCCTTCCTGTCTTTGATGAGGACCGCTGAGGTTCTGCGTGACATGTGTGAGTTATATGGGTCCGTTGTTGATGTGAAAGCTCATTCTCTATGCTGTCAGGATGTCTGTGATGATTCTCGGAAGTGCTAAACTCAGGTCAGCATATCAGAAACAGTTGGTAATGGTTTCAAATGACAATATGAGCTTGAATTGACATCACATAGTCTAGTTATACCATCTGTGGTGAGTTTCATTCTAAACTAGTTTTTTTTTTTTAGCTTTTCTGAAGAAATTGGAGAAATTTAGCATTGCATGACTTGCTCACCAATGGATCCTCTGCAGTGAATGGGTGCCGTAACTTTAACTTTACTTTTAATTTTTCATGGATTATGGATATTTTTTCTGGCATACAGCAAGAATTAAATACATACCCATATTTTAATTTAGTAGAACACTAAATTTGGTTAAATAAACTACATGTTGAATTTAAAAATTAATGCTCAAATGACTTTTAGTTTCTTTATCGGTTAAGATATGGATTTCTGTTCATTAAAGGCCAGTTTAAATTATTCATTT
>SCHK01095685.1:0-14612 GCA_004124795.1 Poropuntius huangchuchieni
CCTTCCAGTCAACTTTTCACGTAATATGCTTTGATACAGCAATCTGTGAACCACCAACCATTCAGTAATGACCTTCTGTGACTTACCCACTTTGTGGAGGGTGTCAGTGATTGTCTTCTGGACCATTGCCAAGTCAGCAATCTTCCTCATTATTGTGGTTTCAAAGAACAAGAGATACCCGGAATTTATACTGTAGGGATGGCTGTTTAATGAAACTCAAATCTAAATATTCTAATATTTTGAGATGCTGGATTTTTGACTTTCATGAGCTGTAATCTGTAATCATCAAAATTAAAACAAAAAACTTTTGAAATGTTTTACTTTACATGTAATGAATCTAGAATGTATGAAAGTTTCACTTTTTGAAATAATTTACAGGAAAAAATGAACTTTTTCTAATTTTTTGAGCTGCACCTGTATATGTATGCATGTATGTGTAAGTGTGTGTGTGTATATATACACACATACATAGATACATAAAATGATTTAGCTTAAGGAATAAAGTCATCACACTGTATTTGTAAGATTTTTGTAAACATAAATAATTTACTGCAGAAAGGGCAGAAATTTACTGCAATTAATGTTTAATCTTACGTGTCAATGAATTATTTCTTGAACTTGCGAACTTCACAAAATGTAAACATATTTAAAACGTTTAACTTTTTCATGTAGTTTTAATTTTATGTTTGTTAGTTTATCTAAGATATATAATAATTCTCACAACAAAAACTTGGGATTAGTGCCTCTAATGCTTCAAAAATGCCAGGGGACACCAATGTGAAAATGCCAAACACAGTCGAACAGCTGTGTACAACCAATCGCAAGCACTTATAGAAGGTTAACACAGACATCTGCAGAGCGTAAACAGACACACATGTACTAGATAAACTGCAGCTCAATAACTGGAGACTGTGGGTGTATGACTGATTCAATCAGAGAGGTGAAAGATTTCATCAGTGAGAACAAGACTCTTTGTTTAGCGCTATAGGCTTGGAACTACACTCTTACAAATAAAGGTTTCAAGAGGGTTTTTTCACAGCAACAAAAGAACCATTTTTGTTTCCCCAAAGAATCTTTCAGTGAACAGTTCTTAAAAGAACCATCTTTTTCCGAGTGCCAAGAACCTTTTTTATAATCTAAAGAACCATTTTTCACCATAAAGAACATTTTGTGCATTGAAAAGGTTCATGGAAAGGTTTTACATGGAACCATAAATGCCAGTAAAGAACCTTTATTTTTAAGATGAAATGAACATACACACGTGAGCTGCAATCCTTGTCTTGCCATTATAACTGTGCTTTAATTATATTTATATGTATGTGTTTTATGTATAGGTGATCTATTCTTTAAACACTAAGAATGAGGAGCAAGAGGCAACTCTGCAGTCGCTACGCCGTGTTGCCACGGAGACGCAGGGCAGCCTCCAGCCAACCACATGTCAGGATGAAGAAGAGGAGGAGTCAGCATCTATTCTGAGGACACGCCTTCTAGAGCTGCAGGCCACCGTAGAGGAAGTAAAAACAATAATGGTCACACATACACACGTATTCTGTTAATGGAGTCATTATAAGCATATTAAATACAACATAGAGAGAATCACTTTATTATCTTAAGATGTGTGGATGTGTATCCATTTCAGGTGGAGGAGCGTGGACAGAGGGCTGAAATAGAGTATGCGGAGCGCATAGCTGTGTTAACCCAAGAGACATCAGATCTGCGCAGAGACTACCAGAACCTGCAGACAGATAGAGACAACCAACACAAATTACTGCAACAAACACAGGAAGAAAACAAGCGCTTGGAGAATGAGTGCCAGGAGCTACGTAGAGCCAGAGATGAAGAGAGAAAGAGAGAGGAGGAGGAGAAGATGCATAGAGTGGAAGAGGAGAGGAAGAGAGAGATGGAGGAGAGGAATCGAGAGTCACAGGAAAGACAACGAGTAGAGGAGGAGTGTGAAGAAAGGTTGAAAGCGGTAAGAAAGGAGCTACAGGCTCTGAGGGAGGAGAAAGAGAGAGCGGAGAAGGAATGGAAGAGAGATGTGGAGGAGTGGAAGATAAGATTTAAAGAGATGGAAGAAGAGAGGAGGGAGGAGCAAAAGGCAGCTGAGAGGACACTTCAAAAGAGCCTCAATGAACACATCAATCAGTGGCACCAGAGAGAGCAAGAAAACCGCAAGTCCCAGAATGCAACGCTTCAGCAGAGGCTGAGAAAAGCAGAGACGGACTTGGAAGTTCAAGAACAGAGGTTGAATGAGAGCAACAGACACTGCAGCAAACTTCAGGAGAGAGTAGAGGTACACATGTGGGTCCAACAGGGTCCAAAATGAATCTTTTGACACTTTTGCCCATTCCAGGTTAATCGATACAATCTAACATATGTGGCGAATATAAATGTTTCTATTTATGCATTGCAAAAACCAAACACTCATTGTGTGTACACACAAACCAGTATTGCTTTACAAGACAGTTCACATAAATTCACTTGACTGACCATGTGTAACTGACCTTTCAGCAGGGTGTTCGTCTCAGTGTAAGGGGGCAGTAATTACTGCTGTGACTGACACTTCCGAATCTAATTGAGACAGAGATTAGAGGGATCAGACAAACACCCACAATTACCATCACTCAGACACACACAGCTGTGTAGAAACAGATGGCATACCCGACTCAAACAGTCTGTGACAATACCCCACAGATCTGTAAGTCAGTTTTTCTACAGCAAAGTCTGCACAGAACCTGCAGAAAATAAAAATAACATAGGCTTTTTTTAAGTGGGGCACAAAAGTAAGCCGTTACACTTAGTATTTAGAACAGGATAAAGCCAAGTGATTAAATCAGTAAGAGTTGCTAGGCATGCAACATTGACTCCGCCATCTCTGATGCAGCTTTTTACATACGCTGCGGCTAATGCGCATTAGATGTGCCTAAAAATGCCAGGCACAGAGTGAGATGAGTAACACCCTCTCTGCCTTGGCTCGACATCCTTCACAGAAAATTAATCAGAGGCACCTCAGATCTGCAAACTCAGAGCAGCTGCTGTGATGTAATCAAAGGTTCGTAGGCTCAAAGTGTTCATGGGACGGCCAGAATTGACTGATTAAAGTCATCTTGGGCTTCATGGGCCTGACAGATGATGCCGTTATGGTTATTTATTACTGCAGCAGGATCATTCAATAAAAGGATCCAGCAGAATAATGGACAACTACATTTTTTAGTTTCTTAAGAAAATGTGAGTGGGGCTAGGGTGGTTGTCAGGCTGTTGCTCTGCAGTTGCTGTGGGGTTTCTAGCAGTTTCTAGTGTGGTGCTAAAATACAGGTGTGTTTGTTAGCACAAAAAATTGTAAGAACATGATATTCAGCCATAATATTTTGCACCATGAAAATAGCCACAGAAGCTGGAATGGCATTAAACACAAACAAACAAACAAACTAGTGTGGTGTTATGTGGTTTCCAGGGTGTTCTGGGTAGTTGTTTACTGCTCCTATTGTATTCTTATGAAAATCTTCTTAGGAAAGAAGTAAAGAAATTCTAGGAAGTTCGTAATTTTATTATAATAGTGCAATTCTTGAAAAATTCTTGAGGTTATCATGTCTTCTTAAGAGCAGGAAACATTTTGCAGGCTGAATATCTTCACCTGTCTGCGACTTGCAATGTATTTTGACCTGAAATATCATCACCGACAACCTACAGCCAATAAGAGAGCAAGATAAAGGGCAAAGTGAAATTTCAGGGGGAGGAGTCATAGTCTTACATACCTGTCGCTGATCTGCCTTGTCATGTGCAAACCACTGAAAGGAGCATTAATCCGATAACTTTGAAAATTGTATAGTGTATACCCAGCAGAAGTATAAGCAATTGTAATAGTTATGCTGATTCATGTTACTCATTTCTTTTACAGGACCTGGAGGAGCAGTTGGAAGATGGGCGTCACCGGGTGGCTGAGGCTGAGGCTGTGGCAAAGAAGGCAGAGGAGGAGTTAGCTGTAGCCAAAGAACGATTATTACTGCAAGAGAATGAGCTACAGAGCAAGTCAGGTGCACATGCACAGTACATATCAGTGAAAGTCATAATTAGGGATCAAATTAATCACATATGCTAAAAAAAAAAAGAACTTATTGCTAATATTTCAAAATCAATATTTGGTTGAGAGTCTAGTAAATAATTAAATAGACAAAATAAAGTTTCTTTAAAAATAAATATATCCATAGGTTAGTTTCATTCCCATATCATTGAACAGAAGCCTAAAATCCCCAGACGTTCACTTTGCAATCAGGTTGCAAACTGTCTGTCCAAAGTAGATTTAAAGGGCGTTCACACAAGACATATTTTTAGTGGTTTGTCAGTACTTTATCTATAATTGTTGGTCCTCGCAGACATGTGTTAGATGGACGTCTTTGCCTTTTGCGTCACACCTCTTTTTTCAGTCTCACAGCATAAGTGCCCTGTTTTTGCTGTCATGTTCAAAACAGTTCAAATTTGAAAAATGTGTCTCGAGATCTAAGCATTCTGTTCCATTCCATTGCGCTGCATCTTTCTTGTTTCTCAGGAAACAAAGCTAAAACATAATTGTGGTACTTCAAGCTTAAATTGCTCCGAGGGTAGGAAAGTGCCTTTTTACAGAATTTAAGCATTGTATTACATGACATGATAATTATTTTAGATTAGTAATTTAACATTAAATAAAAAGCCTTAATTACATGATATACATCTACTACCTTTTTAGTAGTAAATAAGTTGACTGTTTACTGTCAGCAATTATCGTTTACAGTCTGTTTAATGTTAATTGTTCCAGTGTTGATTTTTACATCTCTATTGAAATTATTGCTTTTGTCATATGACACTTGAGATCACCAGCTTGTTCACTGATTGTTCTGCTTTCTTTGATCTAATCATCATCTTTCTCATTTCTGCAGAGGAGTTAATGAGCCAGAGTTCATCTCAGGTGAGGGTCTCTGCTGAAGTGGAAGAGCTAAGGTCTCAACTCAGTCGTCTCAACATTAGAAACAAAGAGCTGGAGCTTCAGAACAGTGGCCGATCCAATGACCATGCACGCATGCTTAAACAGGCAAGCCATTCAAGTCATGTATGAAGCATTGCATTTAGTTGAATGCACATAAACAGCACCACAATGGCGTAATTACAATGGGAAACTCAGGATTTTGTTTTAGCCCTTAGTTGGGGGTGTGTAAGGAGAGTGAATATTGTTAACTAAAATTATTACAAATAATTTTCGGTAATTGGAAAAAGCTGAAATAACATAAAATATAAATATTAGATAAAAAACTTGAACTGAAAAAAAAATTACCTTGTCAACTAAGTGCAATAAAAATGACTAAAACAGAAATAAAAATAAATTAAAGTTAAACAGAATAAATAGAATAGTATAAATTGAATGAAAGCTCATTCAAAATGTTAATAAATACTGTAAAAACTGATAAATAGCATGTTTACAACAAAATACTTTTTTTGTTTAAATAAATTAAAATAAAACACTAAAAATTAATTGTTATTTAAATACTACAAGTGAATTTAAGCATCACAAATAAAATAATACACTATAAAAATGACTGTAATTTGCTGAAGATTATTAGTGTTTTAAGGATTTAGTAAAAACAGGATAAATGAGCGTGCAATTAAATATCCAACATCAAACAATACTGATAAAAAATTCGAATATTTACTGATAACCCAATAAAAGAAATCTTTTACAGTACCTAAAATGTATCTCAGACAGAAAAATTGTGACAAAAATTGTATAACGCGCTACTGTTTTTAAACACCTGTACTATTCTCTACAGCACCTCTAACATACATGAACACACAAACCACATGGTAAAATGCTGTGAAATCACATCCCAAATAAGGCCTGCCGTCTCATACACTCAAATACAAATGAGTAAAGCACACTTTAAAATGTTCTTTGAAAAGCGTTTGTATTCAGAGAAAGATCAGCCAAGCCCTTAGAACATCTTAAAACATCACAACTGACACATCAGAGGCTTAAAAGGCGTAGTGTCATTCTTTTGAAAGGACAGGATTACAGTTTTATATCATTAAGAGTCGTGTGTGTGTGTGTGTGTGTGTGTGTTTTAGCATGCTGTTACTCTATCCTCTATGCGTCTGGAGCTGCAACGAGCTCACACTGAGGAGATCAGACGCCTTCAGCAGGAGGTGGAGAGCGAAAGAAAGAATGACAGACAGGAGCTGGAGGAAGAGAAGAAACAGGTTCAGCAGAAGATGGAAGAAGAGAAAGTAAGGCTGAAAGAGCAGCTTCGGAAAGCACTAGAAGAAGTGATACGCAAACATGCCAGTGAGCTGCGGCAAGCGCACACACTGCTGGATGCAGAGAAGAAGAAGACACAGCAGGTACGATAGATTTCAACTACGGTTGTTGTCATGTGAACTTGCAGACACACTAGCTTTGCTAATAACTTCATACCTTCTCATTTGCTCCAGTTACTACTAGTGTGAAAGGTGGGCAGTCATGGGATATTTAGAATATCATATAATCTGTATAATCTGTATGTTTACCCATCTATATTAATGTGGCTTGATTGTTACAGGGGGAAAAAAAATGTCTTTGTGCTGTGTGTGTATAGACACACATTATTATTCACAATGCAAATCTCCAAGCCCAAGTCCATTCAGACCAATTATGGAAACTAAGCTGCAAAAATGGGTCATTCTGAAATCAGAATCACATTAACATATGACGCATATTCGGCATTCAGAAACTTGGCCCACCCTTATGAACATGCAGAGATTAGCCATCAGATCATAACAAGTCAGTAGTATAAAAAGTCTTAAAGGTACAGAAGCTAAAAACGGCATATTTAAATGTTTAGTTGACCCAAAAATAGAACATCATTTATTCACCCTTTGTTTTATTCACACATGAGTTTCTTTCTTCCATGGAACACAAAAGGAAAATGTTCACCCTCTGTCATGTAATGAACCAGGGGCTTTCAAACTCCAAAAAGAAGTAAATAGCACAGTGAAAACATTATAAAAGTGGTCATGTGCTTCTAATGTAAAAGACTGAAATATAGACTGAAATAGTTTTTTTGCTGAAAAACTTGATTTTGTTGAATGGAAATGAGTAACATTTTGCTCAGAATTTTGGCTTGTGTTCCACAAAAGGAAAAAAGACAGTTTAGAATTACATGAAATAAATGATTGTTTTTTTGTAGAGCTAATTCTAAAAGTTAGAAATGGTTATGTAATATTTAATTAATATTTTGCTACAAGAAAGTGTTCCTATAAAGTGTTCCTATAAGTGTTCCTGTCAAGTTCAAGTGAATGTTGTGACACCAATTTTGTGATCTTAGTTGCTATGGAATTTATGAACAGAGAAAAGTGTAAACCTTAAATGTAATATAAGCCAAGGAGAAAACAAACTTAAACAAATATAAGGCAAGGGAAAAAAACAGCTGAAAAGATGTAGAATATATGCCTTCTTTAAAACAATTTAACTAGCAAAGCAGTATTAAAAAGATCTAATGTATAATTTGAGATACTAGTATTATATTGTTGGTTTGACTACAGATTGAGGAGCAAATGAAAACCGGAGAAGAAGAGAGAAAGGCTTTAGAGACAGAGAGCGAAGAGCTACGCAACCAACTACAGCTGTCCAACAGAGAGGTAAGTTATTGCAAAGAATACCACTACATTTGTCCTTTGCTTTTCCTCTTAAAAGCCAAAACAATCTTGGATATGTTTGCATAACATTGTTGACCTACTAATGAATCAGGTCACCACAAATAACTTGAACTATATACATATCAAGCTTTTTCAGATTGGTTTGTAGCTCAGGCGAAGGGAACATGCTCAGTCCTTCTGCTTAAATACGCAGAGACAGACTGAGAGGCCCAGAGCTCTCCATATGACCATGATAAATGAGAAAACAAAAAGAACATTTGTAGTGCCCAAGGCACAGGGCTTCGTCTAATGCTTCATCTAATATGCCAGCAGGCTTGGAACTGGGTTATGATAACGAAATAGTGCTTAATAAGTGATAGCTAAGAAAAGGATTATTGTTTTAGTGCTGTGTTGCAATGAAGCAAGCATCAGTTTCTGCTATTTATCAAAAAAACACTTGCTCTAGTGTCAAGTTAAATATCTGGAATGAGGTATCCTAGTGTTTAATGATCTAGGTTAGTGCACAAAAGGTTGTAGGTTAAAATCCCACTAGGGACAATTCTTTGAACAATCTAATGCTAGGTTTCTGGCTCATTTGTTTTCAAGTGTTTCAAACACGGCCCTTAGGTTTGCATCCAGCTTCACCCAAAAAGTACTAAAATTATCTACTAAAGCTCATCTGCTAACACCTTTATAGGATGTCTTGCATTTTTCAGATTTCACTTAATAAATATGCCATTTGATGTGTGCTTCCAAACAAGTGCAGGTGGATTAAATAGCACCTGCAAAATGATTTATGAATCCTGAAAGCCATTTCAGAAACGGTAACTGTGTGAGCAAATTAACAGGACTGAAAGCAGGTAATCTAATTCACGCTGTGCACCATGCTGTCACTTTGGCAGAACTTTGAGAAAACATAGTGTGACAGTACTGCTGAATTGCTGACATTAATGCGATAATAAAATATCCTCATGAGCGATTGTTTTGTTCAAAACTATATTTAGAATAGAAATCATAAATTAACTTACACTTTACATTGCCGAGATGTTCAAACAGAGCTATAGCTTATGTCTTTAAAAAGGACTGTATCCTATTTCAATCACTTTAGCATTGCTGTCTAACTCTTTTGTAGGACCTGCTGCAAATATGGTTGTTCGTGACCCACCCATTTAGAGCCACTTCTTTAAATATTGGGACACGGATGACTCAATTTCCTGTGACACCTTATAAGCTCATTTAAATGTTTTTGCTGTTTATCAACAGGATCATTGAGCATGCCATCAGGCTTCTTCGTTGTAGCTGTTACAAAGAACAGTGCCATTATAAATTATGTGCTTGTCCTGCTTTAAACATAATGGCATTCAGACATTACGCACAAATATAATAAAAACAAAATTGCAGAACATTAATGAAAAGGGAAAATGGGTCTTTTTAGTCTTCACCAACTTCAATTCCTGTATAATGTGAAAGTTTGTAATACACAATAATGATTCAAAAGTTTGGGTTTGGTAAAAATTTTTTAATGTTTTTTTTTTTTTTTTATGTATGTATGTATTTGGTCACCAAGATGCGTTTATTTGATCACAAATGCATTAAAGACAATAATATTATGAATTTGAAATAACTGTTTTCTGTTGTAATACATTTCTTATTATTCTCAGTGTTGAAAATTATTGGGCTGCTTAATATTTTGGGGCAAATGTTTAAATGTTTAAAAGCGATAGCATTTCAATTTCATTTCTTTTCAACTTTTGACAATATTACCAAGTGTAGAAAGAAAACTATTTACTCTTACTGTTGTATCTCCTTGAGTAAGAACCTTAACCTCAGGTTACTCTATTCTATAACAGAACATCATTTTCTTTGTATGGCCCACATAAATTAATATCAAACTTGAGTGGATTCCACATGCTCTTAAGGTCTTTGCTGATCTAAGTTGTATTGGCTTGCAGATGGCGAAATTGGAAGGGGTGATTCAGGGACTGGAGAGAGAAAGAGAAGAGGAGAAGGAAAGGGCAAAAGAGAGAGAGCAGGAGTACGCAAAGGTGGAGCGGCAGTCAGCATGTGGCCCGGAGTGTGTACGAGTGAGAGAAGAACTGGAAAACACACACAGCAGTATGCAGCAAATACAGGTTCTCGCTCCTTGTTTCTCAACACACACTTCCATTTGACATGTGGACAAAGTGTCAGTGATGTCCCTTTCCATTACTGTGCAGCTCTATCACGCATACTCACAAGCACACACAGATCTGCAATTCCCTTATGGCAGCACAAGGTTCTGCTGATCTCAGCAGATCTGTGCCGCCCAGAAGAAAGACGTTAATATTCACCTAGCAACCGATCTGCTTCTTTTTCTTCCTTAAGCCATGGATCCTTGAATCTATCCATCCTTGTCCTCCTTTCTTTTTATGTCTCCCACAGGAGGAGTTTGCTGCACAGAAGGAAGTGTTACAGGCAGAGATTTCTGCTCTACAGCAGGAGAGAGACCTTCTGCAACAGTCCAATCATGGTATAGAGGAGAGAATCAGGTGTGTCAGAATGAAAGTGGGACATGAAGGGACGGAAAGAGCAATTCGCTTACATTACATGTGTGTTTCTAATAGAGCTGTCTGTTAATACAAATATTTAATTTTGATTCATTTTAATTATGTGATTAATGAATTTTTGGGTCAGTAAGTTTTTTTTTTTGTGTTTCTTATGCTCACCAATGCTGCATTTATTTGATCAAAAATAAAGATTAAAAGTTATTTTCTATTGTAGTATAATTTTAAACAAATTTATTCCTGTGATGGCAGCAGATTTTGATTTTGTGTTCAAGAAACATTTTTTATTATTATAAATGTTGACAACATTTGTGCTGCAGGAAAAAAAATTTTTATTATTATAAATGTTGACAATATTAGATCTGCTATATATTTTGAAGAAAGATTTTTTTTTCAGGATTCATTGAATATAAAGTTCAAAAAACAGGGTAAAGATAAATAAGATACATTTAGTAAAAAATAAATAAATAAACTGTTTATCACTGTTTAATGCATCCTTTCTTTCAAAAAAAAAAAAAAAAAAAAAGAAGTCTTATTGACCACAAACTTGGAACCATAGTGTTTATTACTGCCCCAAATGTTAGTTTTTGTATTTTTCTGCAACAGCAAACAATGCACTTACCTCAGTGCTAATCTGCAGTAATTTAGTACAAATTTTAAATAATTTCACACCCATTATAGACTTTCTGGCAGAATCACAGAAAAATAAACAGAGCTGTTGTTCTGAATGCATCATGTCTTATGCTGAACCAGAACCATGCTGATACTCAGCAATCAGCAACTGTGGTAATTAAAAGCAATACAAACAATGTGATCCAAACTGAATCCCAGTAACGCTATTATAATATTACAAAGTCTTCAAACACATATTGGTCAATTAAATTGAGAACCAGACACCATTGTATATACGTATTAGTCAGATGCGATAATATGTTAACTTTGACATCCCTAGTTTTTAATAATATGTAAAATGGGTTATAGAGTGCAGTTTTATTCATTTAAATGCAAATGTATGTGTGTAGGTTACAGTTTGAGAAGCAGTTCTCTGATCAGATTGTGGAAATGAAGAGAGAAAGAGAGGAAGAAATCAGAAAGATGAACCAACAGTGGCAACACAGAGTAGAAGAACTGCAGACACAGGTAACACACACTGGCGGTTTCCTCAGACCCATCATACACACAGTTCACTCTATCAGCATTATTTTTCTGTCTCTGTGTGTAGTTGGAGGAGAGGAGAGCACTCTCAGAGAAGATGGAAGGAGAGAGAGAGAGACGTTACGGTAATGGAGAGATGGAACGAATGAAGCAGGAGATCCAAAAGACAAGAGATATGAACAGCACGCTCAGATCTCAGCTTCACTCCACCATTCAAGAGAAAGAGAGAATGATGAGGCAGCAGTTACAAGTGCGTATACACTAAGGCTGTCAGGAGATCAAAAGATTTCCTATGATTAATATATTTATCATTACTAATGAATAATGATTAATAATAAATAACAGTTAAACAGAGTGCTGCTAAAGGGAGAATTCACCATATCATCATGTAGTGTCATGTTATTCCAAACCTCTGAGTGTTTCTTCATTCATTTGGAACAGAAAAGAAGATATTTTGAAAAATGCCTTATCCATATAATTCAATAAATTGGGGTCCAATGATGTTTTGGATCCCACTGACTGTATGGACAGAAACCACTGAAATGATAACAGCACACACACACACACACACACAACTGTGAAAAGAACTCTTAATGTTAGTGATTTTGTGTCCTGTAGGTGGTAAAAGAGGAAGATGAGGACGAGGAGGATGGAAAGGCTACGGGAGAGAGGGAAGAGGAGAGGGAAAAGCGGGGGTGGCGTGAGCGAGAGGAGGAGTTGTTGCGTGCGGAAAGGTTAAATCACCAGCGTGCTCTTCAGGCCCTGGAAGCACAAGCCAATGAAGAACTTCAGTCGGAAAGACAACGCTTGCTTACACAGCACAAACTACAGCTGGGTAACCATCACACCCCATACAGAATGTCTCTGCAAATATCATAGTCACAAAGTCTATTCTACCAAAAGGGCACAAACAATCTTCCCTTAGTCAGCCAGGGACTGGGGGCCTTATCACACTACTAATGGGAAGACGTCTTATATTAATTTGTTCCCATAACATTTTCCATTTTTATTTAAGAACCAGGTTTCTCATGAGGACAACCTGAATGTACTGTATGTGGGAATTTGAAGTGTGATTTCTAGATCTGAAAAAGTTTAAGTGTAAACCATGAACAACATTCAATTATTGGACTGTATTTATTTTAATCATCATCTTAATTTTTTTTTTTTAATAATTCTTTTACATGAAATGTATGATAATAAGCTGCTTTGTCGTATAGATATACCAACCAATATCTTGGTTGGTCTTCAAATATTGTCATTGACAGTGGGGGGCCTTGGGTGATGGAGTCAGAAAGGTTGAGTACCACTAAAACATAAGGCAGTCCATATTATACAACACATACTGAATATTGTGCTCTATAAATAAATACAACTAATCAGCAACACATTAGAATTAAATTAGAATTTTGACCCATGGCATTTCAGTTTAAATCAGGTTCAATCTTTTTTTTTTTTTTCAATACAGACATTAAAATGAATGAACATGAATCAATATAACTCTACTTATTTAAAAAGGTTACTGGCCTACATTTTCTAATTCATCCTTCAGCCTCATCTTCTGTCGTTAGGGATATGAATTAGAATGAATGTTAATTAAAGGACTAAAATGGAGCGTAATAATATTCAAACGGCAGACAGAAGAGAATAGCAGGATATCTTTGTTTTTTAAAAGGTTTATTCGTAATATGCCGTAGATTGCCGTATTTGCAGAAATATTTTAAAGGCTTCATTAGAACATTGATGCTAATTGTAAGTACTGTCATTATCTGTCATAATGAGTTAGGTATATAAAACAAATTTGTATGAAAAAACATTATTCCTTAAAGGAGTCATGACATGAGAAATCAAATTTGCCTTGATCTTTTGGAAGTCTTTGTACCTTAAACATCCTTCAAATTTCATAGCTTAAAGCGTCCTCCTTATTATAAACAAAGCATTTATTTAAAATAGTGAGGGGCATTTGATACTGTTTCCTATGCAATGACATTAGCCAATCATAACAGTGGCAACCCATAAAGGACCTGCCCCCTTAAACAGGTCGTTTTAGACAGATGGTCAGAATGAGGATTGAAAATAATTTTTTCACATATTTGTTTGGTTTTTTTGGGCAAAAAACTTTATTAACATTACATAAGCCTCAAGGAACATATTCCAAAATAAAAAAACATCATGACCCCTTTAAAATGAGTTGATGATCATGCATTGCATTTTGCACAACAGTACCATCTAGTGCCACCGAGTAAAGTAGAGCAAGACTGAACACAGCACATACGGCATGTCTGATCTAATGTGTCTTCCAACTGTGTTTGTATGTGTGTGTAGACAAGCAGAAGGCAGAGCTGACCCAGCAGCACACTGAGTGGGTTAGACAGGTCACCCAGAGACACATGCAGCAGATCGAGGACCTTCAGAACGAAATACACACACACACACAAATGATGGCCCTGCAGCAGGTACACATGCAAACCACACAGACAGACACACACACACACTTAGACCGCCTCAAGGGGTTCATCACCCCACATCTCTCTCTCTCTATTTGTCTCCTCCTCAGGATCTGAAGCAGCAAAACCGCTTACAGTCACTAGAGAGACAGCTGGATGAGAAGAGCAGCGAGGTTCAGGAGCTAAAGAGAGAGAACGATGATCTGAAAGAACGCATGAGTGCAGTCATCACACAGAGAGAAGAACAAGATGACCATAAACATAAACACAAGAGGTCAGTACCAAAATAACTACAAGCACAATCACACACGGAAGGTCAGTAACAAGATGACCTCAAACACGCACACAGACGAGAGGTCAGTAACAAGATGACCACAAGCACACTCACACAGGCATCAGTGGCAAGACTCACTGCTAAGTCCACATTACTGCTTTTTCTGGTTAAGAACTGCTTACTTATGCCCATTATTTACTGACAAGGGGCCTGTTTGAAAAATATGTTTCAGTATGTTTCCACTACTCTGCATTGGCTCCTTAAAGGGATAGTTCTCCCAATTATTTACCCTCATGTCATTCCAAATCTATAAGATGTTTCTTTATCTTAGAAACACAAATGAACATTTTAATTAAACCTGAGAAATATCTGTCTTCCATTTTAGCTTCCGTTGACCATATTTGATGAGCTCTATGTGCATGCATTGATCTGGGTTTATGTGAATAAAAGTCTAAATTAAATCTGATCATCATATAAAAGTATATGTTTCTAAACTAACCCTTTAAATCTGCTATTAGTATCAAACCAGGAAACACTAACATAATAGTCCTCATCAAG
>SCHK01096042.1:0-11621 GCA_004124795.1 Poropuntius huangchuchieni
CATGGCAGCATTTCACACTACATAAAAGTAATATAATGATTAAAAAAAAAAATAGTATTGCAGTGGGCTATACATGTTCCCATGTTCTTTTTGGCTCTAGTTAATATTTTTCTGTGATGTGTCATGCTGAATAGAATTATGGGTAAAGGGTCAGTGTCTCATTTTCAGTCTTATTAACACCTTTATGATGATTTTTTCTTATATCATCTCTGCAAATTAAACGAGAAAACTGCACTATCACTACCTCAGTCTGGTTCAAGCTTCAAGTCTGCTTTATCTTAGAAAGATATTGCCATCTAGTGGCCAGTTAGATTAGCAATGTAATTCTCATCATTCTGTATCTTTTTTGCTAGACATAATTGATGTCTGTTCATTAGATTGCTGTATGTTCACAACACTGCTTTAACATAACATTGCTTTATAGGTTTATTTTAAACCATGCAATCAGTAATGTGAATGAATTTTTTTTCCCATGAATTAGTCCTCATAAATTGTCTGGCTTAATGCATGCCATAACTATATAACTGGCATCGTGCCATAAAGAAATTGGATTAATTATGTGCTTCCATTTTTTTTATTAGAGAGCAGATTTATAATCTTTCATTTTAAAATGTAAAGGTTTCAGTAAAGTTTAAATGAGTAATTATACAGCTCACTCTTCAGTTTTTGTGTGTGTAATGGTATAGAGATTTTGTAAGATGATTTATGTGTTTTACATATTATGTCTCTGGAATTCTGCAGTCAAATACTTTTTCATAATCTATAGTAACAGTGTAGTATATAGTTAACTGTTGTCCCATGAAACCAATTTCCTATATAGTTGTGCATGTCAGGTTTTTTTTTTGTTTTTTTTGTTTTTGTTTTATTCTTCATCCTTCTTCTCCTTCTTTATTGTCCTACCTACTACAAAACTAGGACCATACTGTGGAATTTTGCCAAATAGTGCCTGTACTCTGTATTTTATTCACTGTTCGGTAGAGAACTACATTGATTCGGTTTAAAGCACCACTTAACTCCTCAGGTTCTGGGTCCCCACTTGATTTGACCTGCAGTTGAGTTAGTGGTGCTGTGGACTGAAATTTTTTTTTTTTTTTTTAAAGCAGAAGCCATAATCTCGATAGTATGTAGAAGCAGCACAAGGGGGAGCTAGCACTTCTGTTAATCAACCACATGGTTATACTGCCTAATATTGATATATCAATACCCTGTTTAGCATAGCACCAGTCTATATATATATATATATATATATATATATATATATATAAAATCCTTTAAATAAATAGTTTTTTATTTTTGCAGTTAGTTTGATGCTGCTTAAAGTTACAAACTATGAAAGCATGTGATTCTTACTAAATACTCAATGTAATATTTAATAAAATATACAGATATTTGTCTCTGTAAAACCAAATTGACTTTGGGATGAACATAATGATCTTCCTGTTTGTCTTTCTCTGTTTAGGACTTGGGGAGACTGGAGAGTGATGTAAAGAGCCTCCATCAGTCCATAGAGAGAGTCCAGGAGACTCTGGCCTCCCCTGATCTGGCACGTCTCAGTCTCAGAGAACAGCTGGCTCAAAGACAGGTACGCCCATCACTCGTAGTAACTTGTACTAACATGTTTCTTCATTCCTCCGATTTATCTCATTTATCTTATACTATCAGATACAAATGCAATCATACCTTCTGTACAATTATACACTGAAAAAAGAATTGTCTTAATTTTTTTTAGTAATTTTTCCAGTTATTCTTTTTGGCAGTAAAAATGTATAAAGATTTTTATTATTAAGAAAATATTTCTTGTATGAAGTTTGTTTTCTTGTTTAAAGCATTAGTATAAAAAATAAAACATTAGTTTTTGGGTTATGCATAAAAAAGGAAACAATATAAGAAAAAATTATCTTAATTCAAGATATAGTTTTGCTATATGCATATTGATTTAAGACTGTTTCAATATTTTTCAAGACCAAAATGCTGATTAGTAATGGGGAAAAAAATTATACTAAAAAATCTATTTTTCTGTGTACTGACAAGAAAATCACACTGATTTTATCAGTAATACCATCAAACTAATGTTGAATATTTGTTGCTCAGCTGCTGTTGTCAGAGATGGAGGGTCTCAAGCAGCAGGTACAGGCTATGCAGATGTGTCAGAGTGCCCTCCGGCTGCCAGAGGACGTGATTGCAGCTTTACCGCTATGTGTTACTGCACAGAGTCTGCAGCAAGAGAGCAGCCAACTCCAACACAATACCATTCAACAGTGCAATATATTACAGGTATCCACACACAGATTGTTAGATATTCTTAGATAAAGATATAGATTTTTTCACTTAAACCTTTATGGTGAAAGGAAAAAAAAAGTTTTTTCACTAGGTACTGCTAACTTTAAGCTACTAACATTATAAATGGAAAATATAAAATCCAACAGAAGTGTAAAATTTCCCCTTCTGTTTATCTGCATAGTTTCATATAGCACGATCATAGGAATCATCTGGGCTTAGCACTTGTGATTTTTATGGCTCATTTAGCATCTCTCTTCACATTCCCCCAGGAGGCCATGGTGCAGTATGAGCAATACGAACAGGAAGTCAAGAACCTACAGAGACTTATTGAAGAAGCACACCGTGTTATTCAGGACCGCCCTGTTGCTACAGGAAACATACAGGAGCTTCAGACACAGATACAACATCATGAGGTGAGGAAGGACATCCTTCTTTCATATTTTTGTATTTTTGCAAATACAGATGCTTAAATTTTCTATTTTAAACACAGCAGTGGTATCTGTTATGATCATTCCTGCTTGGCGCATCAGTCAGTCAATCTCACAATTCATTGCAGACGTGTTGTCTAAGCTATCACTCACCATATTGCTTTGCTAGTTGACCTACATTCGGCTGAAATGAGTCAGGCCATAAATTCCTAACGTGCTCTCAATGGTGGAAAGGTAGTTCTTCGATCTTTGACCTCAGTCTGTTTTGTCCTGTGAGACATCAAATTCTGTCTTTCTCTCACGCTCTTTTGCCCTGTTTCTTTACATTTGCACGCACAAACACTTTCACACGTGAAGGCGAGAAAGGCTGCACAATTCATCAAAATTGTTTAACGCTTGAAGGATGTTTAAAATAGTAATATTTCTTATTTTGTTTAATTTGTGCAGCCCTAACGGCAAGGGCCAGTTTAAAGACACGCAAAATAAAAATAAACCTAAACCTGTACTGAATCTCATGTCGTTGTGCTTTATTAGTAGATGTTACTTCAGTTGAGGTGGCAGCTGTGGCTTTATCACCCAGGGTTATTTTCCTCTGCAGAGCCGAGTGCTGCAGCTGCAGCATTCTCCCACATGACCTCATTACCAGAGACTGGCCTGTCTGTGTGTTTGCAAAAGAATGACAGTTAAAGAGAGAGAGCGCCGGGAGGGGGACTCTACGGGCCGCTCAAAATCTGTAATGTGAGCCCCCTTCCTCCCCTCTCAGTCTCGCGCCCAGTTCCTTTGTTTGTCAGGAAAACAGCTTCGGGATTGGTGGAAAGCAAGGAAGTGAGGGGAAGGAAGGAAAAGAAGTAAACAGGAGGGGGAGGAATAGCCCCTCACACTGAGCTCATTTCCTGTTCCCGAGGTCTTTGTGTGTGTATGAGTGTGAGTTGGCCGGTTTGGGGGAGGAAGTGTTCTTCCTCTCTCTACTCCCCTCCCACTCTCTCCAGTTGGCCGAGCTCTGTGCCAATCACGTTCGCCGTTGCCTGAAGGCTTGGCTTGTCGGTCTTCTCCCACAACGCTCTGATTGGCTATAAGCTCAAAATGCCTCTGACTGAGCGATTGCTCGCCTGTGCCGTTTTTTGCTACTGCAAACAGACAGAGAGGGGGAATTTCTCAGCTCAGCTTGCCGGTGCCGCTCTCTGCGTTAACCCCTTTTTCACTCCTCTTCTATGGGACTTAATCCAGGATGCGTATATTTGGACCAACCGTGGTGGAATAATAATGTAATGTGTCATTGTGACAGGAACTGGCCCTGAAGATAAAAGGATACCAGGAGCAGATCTCTGCCTTGAACTCCAAGTGTAAGATGTTGACTGTGAAAGCCAAACATGCTACCATGCTGCTGACAGTCAGCGAGGTCGATGGACTCTCTGACGGGTTAGAGGAGCTGGAGGATGAGGAGGAAGAGATGCCCAAACACCCACCAGCACACCCCTCTGTTGTCATGGTGAGTGATTTATACTTACACATGTTAGGGCTGGGCGGGGTGCGCTGGGTGCTCTTTTTTTCTTTCACTGTCAGACAGCATCCCATGGGTCTCTTATTTCTCCCACAGGGTTGTATGTGCCTCTACATTGTGTATCCCTGCTGTTGTTTGTTGCCGAAAGAGGAAACAGGATGAGGGTGTTAGTTGGCTTTGACTTTGTCAACATTAGTTTGTCTTTAGTTGGGCCTTATGGTTTCCCTTCATTGCATCAGTCATGATCAGGGCCGGATTCCACATTAACCGCCAACAGTTCAGCTCCAGCTGTGTCGCTCAGTCCTTACTGACTTATAGAGAAAGGGGTGTAGCTTTGCAGTAGTTCAGCAGTCATTGTATCTAGATCTAAATTTAGCTTAGTGGTGGAGCGCTTCCATGGTTCAGATTACTTTAGTTTATGCATGCAAGCACAATTCATTATTGTATGCCATCTTATTGTATTTTTACAGTGAGTCTGTGCGTATCCTCTGCCCTATTTCCTGACCGGGTTCATTCCTTTATCATGACGAGAGGTCTATGAAGGGCTTAGTCATGGCTACTCTTAACAAATGTGGTCTGTCTGTAATTCTGTGGTGCTGCTTTGCAGGGTCTTATTCAGATTTTCTGCTTGAATCAGGACTTCTGTCAGGAATCAAATGGAAATATATGCTACTGCAAGTTTGGGATCAAGGAATGAAATTTTTTATGTAGCAAGGGTGCATTCAATTGTTCGGAAGTGGCAATAAAGACATTTATAATCTTACAAAACATTCCTGTTTCAAATAAATGCTCTTCTTTTGAACATTCATCAAAGAATCCTAAAAAATGTGTCATGGTTTCCACAAAAAAAAAAAAGTTAAGCACACAATGTGACTGCAGACTGAAGAAATGGCTGCTGAAAATTCAGCATGCCATAATAGGAATACATTAAATTTTAAACTGCAGTGATGTTTCACAGTATTACTGTTTTACTGTATAAACTGCATCCTTGCTGAGTATGAGAGACTACTTTTAAAAACATGTTTAAGAAATATTAGCCCCAAACTTGAACAATAGTGTATTTCTTCCATCACCCTAATATTCTTCCTCTGGTTTTCTTCTTCTTTTGGTGCTTTACTCCTGTTTCACTGTTTGTGCATCTTTCTTTCTCTTTCTTCCTCTGCCTCCTTTGCCCTTGAATGGTCAGATGACGGCAGGCCGTTGTCATACTCTCCTCTCCCCGGTCACAGAGGAGTCTGGTGAGGAGGGCACCAACAGCGAGGTCTCCTCTCCCCCCGCCTGCAGATCGCCCTCACCCGGGCCTAACGCTGACACCTCTCAGGTACCCCGTGGCTCTAACCCACACCTTGCTAGCTCTTGCCAACCTTATCACATTTAATCAACTTATCCCTGATCAGTCACTAACCTAATTTAACTTAAGTTAAACTTAACCAATCACTTTCATACAGTAGCCATTGCTCATTCTTGATTTGTATGCAAATGTTGGTCTGAGGCATCCCCCCTTTCCTTTTCTGGAAATCTTAAAATACCTCCTATCTCATCTTAATATGCAGATACAATTCTAAGTAAGACATCTGTTGGTTGATTTCCTTGAAAAACGTAAACACTGTGACTCTTCAATATTTTCAAAACATTTCTCTGTGTGATCTTTTCAACCGGCCCAATACAGCAGCACTGAATTAAGAAATGATCTTAGGGCAGGATGACAGTATAGTTTGTCTAACCAGTGGTAGATAGGAACATTTTGTAGTTACTATTTTTTGCCTTTTTCGCTTTGTTCTACTAGTGGCACAGAAAATGCACACTTCAGATTTGATCATTTCTAAAGGAAATTTCTAAAAAATATATATATATTGTTTATATTGTGTATTAACTGGTATGTGTCATAGAAATGTAGATCACCTTCAAATGTATATGAAACCATTTTTAATAGTATATTTTAAATAATCATGAATAACTGTCATTCATAAATTCATGAATTCATTTGTCAAAAGGAATGGGAAGCTCTATTCTTCTGCTGACTTTCTTGAAGAGAGATAGAAAATTATCTCTGATTTCATTCTGATGTTACTTTTTTGTCTTTTATAATGTTCATATACACATGTAATGAGCTGTAGTTGACACAGATTTTGGCCTGAGAGCGTGACAAAGATGTTTTGGTTAGCATAGCTTCTTTATGTGTTTAAACATCTGGAAAACACATGGTTAACCATTTAGTATAATCATGTTACTGGGCACGAGTGCAACATCTGAAACATCCAGGCAGAAACCCACATAAGTATCACTACCGTTTTGTTGTATTTTAAGAGGACCAGCACAATTTTGTTTATTATTTATGCATGCATGCACGCACACTCGTGATGTAACGTCTTTTGTAGGGTTCAGGGCGAGCTCCTTTAAGCAGAGCTCCACTACAGGAGCTTTATGACCCCTCCATGGAGTCAGCTGCCTCAGCAAACCTGGACGACCTACAGCGCTCATGGGAGACTTTGAAGAATGTGGTAAATATCCATAGATGCTTCTCACATTACAAAATCTAAATCACTCCTTATGTTGGTTAACAGACAGTATATTCCTTTACAGATCAGTGAGAAGCAGAAGAGCTTATATGAAGCTCTGGAGAGGCAGCAGCACTATCAGGAGACCCTGCAATCTGTCTCCACAAAGATGGAGTCCATTGAGACCGCACTAAATGAAGGCTTGGAGCCAAGCAAGAGTCCTGAGAGCCAGATGGCTGCCCACCAGGTGAGAGAGACAGAGGATCAGATGAAGCAAGATGACCGCACTAAAGCTAGATCACATAAAAACTCAAGCCTACAGCTGGACTAACGATACGAGCCAGAGGACAGGGTTACCCTCTAGATTACAAACTTCTCCTGTGTCTAAAACTAATCTCTTACCTAGAAGTATCTTCCTTTCTGTGCCGTTTAGCCTTTAATGTAGCTTTACTGTTTACAACTAGAGCAAATCAACTTTCTAATGAAACCTGAATTAAAATAAAGCCGTTTCCTGGTTCCTTGTTGTTCCTCAGGCTTTGATGGATGAGATCTTAATGCTCCAGGATGAGATCAGTGCACTGCAGGCCTGTTTCTCTCAAGAGCTACAGTTGGATGAGGACAGTTTGGAGGCAGATGCCGGAGACCAGCTGGCCCTGCAGTCAACCCTCACTGTGCTAGGAGAACGCATGGCCACCATCCACATGAAGGCCTCCGGAAAGCGCCAACTTTTGGAGGTGAGCAGGAATAACAGCATGCAGAGAAATGGAGACGGCTGATAAATAGTAGCCAAAAAAATAATAATTTGGCATGCTGTTTTGATTAATGTACTGTTGTTTAGCAGATGTTTGGAATTTCAAATTAGAAATTAGTCCTAGTAATTATTTTAGTCTTTCGGTTTAACTATCAGGACATCTCTCTACTTAAAACCACTAATTGCAGATTACAAACCAAATGACAGACAAGCCTAAACTAATTCCCAGGAACCATAATTAAAGAGAAAGAACAGAGGAATAACACATAACAAACTGGTCGTATGACACTTATTTTGCAACGGTGGCAATATTATGAGATTTGTCTTTTCTGACCTTATTAGGCTCAAGAAGACTAAACATGAAACTAATTATTATATACCCATATAACATATTGTACTTGATATAGGCCTGATTTTGTGCAATTCTCTGTTCTGCAGGAGCGATTAAGCGAGCAGTTAGAAGAACAGAGGCAGGAACAAGCGCTACAGCGTTATCACAGTGAGGCAGAGGAGCTTGACAACTGGCTGCTCAGCACACGTGCCACACTGAGCTCCACTCTCCAGCCACACCCACAGGATATGGACATGGAGGAACAGCTGATTGACTGCCAGGTAAGAGACTAGGCCTGGGAAATATGTCAGTATAAAATATACAATCATGTCCATTGCAAAGAAACAGCTTTAAAATGAATAAAATGCTGATTTATTTGGTTAATCTGCACTGTAGTGATTTATTTCATTTTATTTTAGATTAAAAGTGTCATTGTTTCAGAGCACTTATATCATTTTTGAGTCTTTATTGATAGATTTATAGATTTTCAGTGGCATAAAAACAGTCAATTCATCGGATTCTGCTGTCTGATAATGTCTGGATTCACTAGAGTGGGCCGCAAGTAAATCTGATTAGCTGTGTGGGTTTTGTCCCGTTCTGTTGGTCATTAGGATTAGGGGGCTTTTTCTTCCCTGCAGTCATGGGACGTCCAACAGTGCATGTCTGCATTTTTTCAAGGAGACACAGAAGCACAGAAACACGTGTGTGCCTTTTGTGTTTTGATTAAAAGGCTGTAGGGATCAAGTTAACCTTTAACCTGAGAGATAGATTCTTTGTAAGAAGTCAGGGTGGCCGTGACCTTTAGCTTACTGCTGTTAATGTTTGCTCATTCCTCACTGAATGCCACTGGCTCTCTCCACTATTAACCAGCATTCAGTTCCAGCTACCCTGCAGGCACACCACAAAATTTTAAAAATGTATTGATTTGTTTACTTTTTTAGTAGTATGCCAACTTCTCTGGACTAGTGTAAATGTAGTGCGGTAAAGATCTAGATGTCTAAAGACTAGGTTAAGCAGCTTAAGAAGATTATCAGTCACTGCATACACACGCTCCTGTTTACGCATTTTTTTCAAATACCTTCTGTTGTGTTTTTACATGTATCTGATTATCTATCGAATCTATTTAGTTAGTTAGAATTTAGTTTTTTTATACCCACAATTAAAAAGATAGCACTTAAAAGATAGCACTTTACTCCTTAAGATAAGAAGACAAGAGGATGTTTCACGTTTCTGAAATCAACTTGACAAGAATCGGTTAACCAAGGCCAAATCCTGATTATGTTCATTCAATGTCATTCATGTTCATTAAATGTAATTAAATGTTATTTAAAAGTGTTTCATTCATTGTTAATAGCAGCTAAAATATTCACACTGCTGAATCATATCTAAGCAAAGCAATTTAATCTTCGGATCTTGTGTCCCTGGTCTAGAACATGTTATTGGAGATCGAGCAGAAGGTGCTGTGTCTGTCCGAGCTGTCAGTGCACAGTGAGAGTTTGCTGATGGAGGGTAAGGCCGGCACACGAGGTGATGCTGAGCAGCTCTCCCTCAAACTGCACAGCCTCAAATCCAGCCTGCTGGAGCTACAGCGTATCCTCCAAGACAAACAGACCCACATCCAGGTGAGGGATACCACTTTAACTTCTCAAAGTGACGGAAGAGCTACCCAAGAACTATCATTTTGTAGAATGACAGAAAATGGCAAAGGTCTGAATACTTAGTATAAGAACAATTGGAGGTCACTGACGTCAGTCAGTACATTTGCACACACACCACCAAAAACACTAAAAAGCACATCCTCGCCTCAATGGCTGCTTTGTGGACCGCAGGACAGAAGAATGCCAAGCGCTGTTCATTGTTGTGAAAGATGTTCCATTGCTCTCCAGCAACATCTATTTGAAACAAAGACCTTTTACAAATTGTGGGGCAAGTCTGGAATTTTTGTCCAGCTCTTTTGAATGAGACATATTGGTGACATGTAAAAGCTGATTTGGGTCGATTTCCTATTGTCAGTCATGATTGACCTTTAACCTCTACTTACTGAAAAGATGTTTAACTTATTGTTTGTGTGTTTCCAAGAAAGTCTGTGTATCTGGGATCATTGTTTTTCGATAAATGAATTTCACCAAACCTAAATTTATGTCTGATATAATGTTGTTGTTGTTTTTGTTTAGAAAATAATAAACAAACTTTATAATTTATAGATGTTATAATTTTTTAAATGCTTTTTACATATTTTTTATCATTTAAAAATATATCTTTACCTTTTTATCTCTTTATTTATTAGGGCTCACTTCAGGAGCAGGAGGACATTGAATCAGACTCGTCTCTCTCTCAGAGCCCTAATATGATGGATTGGCTCAGTCAGGCTCGATCCACACGCAACCAACAGCATCAAGACACAGTGCAAAGACAGAGGGTAGATAATCAAACTGCTATTAAGCAATTACATTATATTAATCAGCTTAACTAGAATAATAAATGCTGATACTGACACAGTCTTTAGATGAAAAATATTCTGTGAGCTAGAAGCTACTGGATTTTTTCCAACATCAGCTCTTACATATAATGCAGGAATTAGAGGAGCAGCTTGGCGAACAGAAGAAGTTACTGCAATCTGTAGCATCTAGAGGAGAGGAGATTCTCTCACAGCGAACAACACCCAATGGAGAAAGGTAGGTTTGACCCACTTTTACATTATCTACGTGTTTGCATCTTTATCTTGCACTGTTTGTCATTTATAAAAGAAAAGGACAAGAGTGTACAGCACAATTTCATAATAAGCTTTTTTCTGCATTATGTAGGTCTCCTGCAGAACTTTCTGAAGGGGATGATGGTCAGTGGCCTGACAGCATAAGCACAAACGATCAAACGAGAATCAGATGGGAGAACCTGAGCAAAGACCTTAACAACAAACTGCAGCTGTCACTAAACACAATGGAGCAGACGCCATGTAACACGGTACATAATCAACTACAACACTATAACCTAGCTTTGTATTTTGATGTTAGAGTTTTGAGGATGGACTGTTATATCTGATCCATTCCCTCCGCTAATAAAGGGCTACAGTGATAAGAACTCAAAAGTATTTTTCCATTGGCTTTTGGATTATTGCAGAAAATGAATTAAAGTTTATGATTCTTACACATTTTGTTTATCTTGACAAATTATTAAATTTTCATGAATTTCATGAAACCTAAATTAGTAAAAAGAAGTAAAAAGCAAAATGTAGGCTATAAACGTCACAATTAAGCTTCCAACTCTTTCAGTCTTTATTTAAAACATTATCCCTGAGAGTTTAAGCTAGCACGATTATAATGATTATATACCTCTTAGCTATACCAACCGGTATCCAGCCCCTGTGGAGTTTTCAGAGGAGAGCAGCTGAGTCAGGATATCCTGTCTCCCCGAAGTCTGTTTGAAGGCTTCAGCCAAGATTTGGAGGACTTGCCTCAGGTACTGCCACTGAATATTTGTATTTACATATTCTTTAAGAACAGGATGTTAAACTGCACCAGAATTTTGTGTTACTATAACTAGTAATGTTTTTTTGCATTTATTTATGTTCACCAACAGACAAGTGGCTCTGACAGTAAGCGTGCTCATGCTCTGAAGAGAGCTCTCTATGAGGCGGTTTCATCAACTTCCTCCTGGCTGGACGGTGCTGAAAATGAGCTTGTATCTGGCCCAGTATTACTATCTGATGACTCAGAGACTCACCTGGGCCACCTAGAGGTGAGACATAGTCATTTTACTGGAGTCTTTTTTTTGTTATAAGAAACATTGCCACTCTAAAAGCCCTATTCGCACGGGATTAGTATTACCTGGTGAC
>SCHK01096239.1:0-16290 GCA_004124795.1 Poropuntius huangchuchieni
GCGATGTTAAGTAGTCATCCACATATAAATGGATAATTAACCTAGGTGTAGCCTAATATAGAAAAAGTTCATTAATAATTTTGTTTACCATGGCTTAATTAATTTGATTAAGAATACTGTAAAAACAGTAATATTGTGAATTATTATTGGAATTTAAAATACTCCAGTCTTCAGTGTCACTTGATCCAATTCAGAAATCATTCTAATATGCTGATTTTACGCTCAATAAATATTTCTTAATTTTTACAGTTGTGCTGCTTAACATTTTCATGGAAACTGTGAAAAAATTCATTTTTTTTTATTTTTGGGGGGGGATTCTGTAATGAATAAAACGTCAGTTTGTAAATAAATTTTGTGTCTTTGCTGAATGAAAGTATTAGTTTCTTTCCAAAATATAAATAATTATAAATAAATAAATAAATAAGCTGATACTAAATTTAAAATAGCAGTGCGTACTAATGCATATACTGTTTTATTTAATATTGAAGCATGACAGTTTTTTTCAAGTAGGCTACCACATTTGGCCGTAGAAGTTATTTTTCTATTTCCGGGTGTAGTTTGGTTTCAGCCAGTAGGTTTTTCTAGATGCTAGGGTTTCGTCAAGGGCACATCAGGGGGTCTAATATGGTTATGAATTCACACCAACGCTGCTAAACCATGTGCTAAATGTCCACACGAATCAAGTGTCAAAGGATTTGGAAAGACATCCATCTCATTTGAGAGCTGTGTGAGTGAGTATTGAGTTTGTGCATCTATGAGCTGTGCTGTACTCGATGACAGACCAAATGTCACAGCACTACAATACATCGATGATCCAAACAATGTCTTTTAATGAACTTGTTGCATTTAAGTCACCAGCAGAGGGCGTATGAGATCTATAATGGCTCTATAATGAGTCTTATAAAAAGTAGCTAAATGTGACATTAAGTAATGCCCGAAAAAAGCGCAAAAGAACCTAATTAATGTGAAACCTTCCAATAGATACAACAGGTTCTGGGAAGCAGAAGTTTCTATATACAAACCTGGATATTTCATTATTTTATAAAATGTTTTTAAAGCATTTTTTTTTCTGAACGCGAGTTATCACAATTGGGAACGTTTTAAAGGAACTCTGCCACCTTCCCCCTACCCAAACATCTCCGCGTTTCTTATGTCATCTTTGTACCTCATGGGCAATGATAGTGTCTTCAGGCAAAATAGGAATTCACAGTAGGATTCACAGAGGACTACAAAGCTGAGACTCAGTATCTTGTGGTCCCCTAACGAACTCACTGCTGTAATTTATGTAGTCTATATTTAAATATGGCCTCCTATCTATTTACTGGTGCGCCAGGAGTGGAACTGGATAAGGTGAATGGTGACTTAAGCCTCCTGGAGGAATGCCTGAACTCTAGAAAGCACTGCACTAGAGGCTTTGGGATTCCAACACAATAATGCTGGCCCAGGTCATAGTGCATTTTTTAAGAATATCCTGAATACTTGTGTATAGAATGGAAGTTAATTAAAAGGATGTTTCATGCAAGAATGAAAATTCTGTCATTAATTACTCACCCTCATGTCGTTCCAAACCTGCAAGACTCTGGAACACAAATTAAGATTTTTTTTTTAATGAAATCCAAGAGTTTTCTGACCCTGCAAGTCCTAGAAAGGTACTCTTGTGGTACTCTCCAGAACATGTGGTGGAGACTGACTCAGAAGAAAATACATTTTTGCATAAAGTCGTTATTTTTGATTTCTTTGCACACTAAAAGTATTTTTTAGCTTCATTACATTACAGTTGAACCACTGATGTCACATGGACTATTTTAACAATGTCTTTACTACCTTTATAGGCCATTCAGTTCAGTTGTATTGAGGTCTGTGCAGGGTCAGAACGCTCTCGGATTTCATAAAAAATAAATTAATTTGTGTTCTGAAGATGAACGAACAACATGAGGGTGAGTAATTAATGACAGAATTTTCATTTTTTGGTGAACTATCCCTTTAAGATTAGAGGGCTGACAAACACCAAAAAAACTGGTCCAGATGTGACCTGTGTGTTATAAATGATTTTTTAAGACATGGTAAATTATTATTTTAGGAACAAACCAAATATTAGTTATTGCTTGGTAATCGTCCACTCCAGTGGGCTGTTAAATATTGCAGATGGATCTTTGAGTGAGTTGAACACAAGAACCTGATTAGAATCATCCAGACCAATTTTGATCAAATGAGTCATTAAAAAAAAAAAAAAATCATTTAAGATTTGGACAGTATATTTTATCTCATGAATACGCTAATCACAGCTAGTGTGGATGTCAAGACTTTGTTTGAATGAAGACTTACTGAATGTTTTTCATAAAAATTTTCACTTGGATTGACAATGTCAAATGGGTTACTTTTATATGGTGCTCTTTGGTTTGTTTGTTATTTTTTGTTTGTTTTTTTGGAGCTTGACAGTCCCCAGTCCTCATTCTCTATAGAGAAAATTAATGCAGGGTTAACATATTTTTGTAGGCCGAAACCTAGAAACAAGTTAGCATTTTAGCACTCATGTTTCCATCGTCCTGAAGTCAATTGGTTTTTGGTTAAACAACTGAAATAAGATCTGTGGTACAACAGGATGTTATGGGGGACATTATACATCATCATGCTAAACACGTAAATTCCACTCATTAATCAGCTTTCATAGCCTCGTTGTGTTTACAATCATGCTCTTGAGAACTATTCTAATTTAAACTTTAAGCCAAAATACTTTTTTTTGCAATAATCCAAAAGCCTTCGGAAAAATCCTGTTGGATTTGTGTTGAGGAAATCAGGGTGATGTTAACTTCCAGGTTGGCCTATAAAATATGCATCATTGCAGCACTCTATATTGAGAAGCATGTCCAGTTATTCAGGTTATGTCAGAATTTTTGGGTGAACTGTCCCTTTAACAGCATCACATGTCCTCATTAAAAAGTTGAAATGAAACTACAGAGATCAAGTTGGTGGTTTACATTTGATAGCTTCAGCTCGAAGGCACAAGGCAGCTGTCTGGCTTCGGCCTAAGCCTTTTGGGACTTGTGCTGGCGGTCAATATCCTTTCAAGGTCAAGTTCAAGATCCAGCCAAAGTCAAGGGACCTTATCCTAGCACATTTGCATATCATTACATAATCAGCGTGCTAAGCTACGGTTAAATCAAGACAGCAAACTAAACTATTTAGGAGGATGAAATGCACTTGATCTGATTCAAAAGCCAGGCTGTGTTCAAGGCTCTCTAGGCATGCTTCAGTGTGGAGAGTCACATGATGCAGTTACTGACGTACAGACAGGGGGAGCTAACTCTGTCCTGAAAGCGAACAGCTGTACGTAAATCACTTTGATGTAACAACAGGTGCCTGACTCTGAACCCAGCAACCGGGTATGTACGGTATACGTGCTATATGATAAAATGACCAGTGCATGATGTTCCATAGTGCATAACGTAATGGTATGTGCACATCCCAAAACACTTTAGAGCTGGTGCATGATCAGAAGATCAAAGAAGGTCTTCAAAAAAAGAATGAAAGGACAGCACACTGCCACAAAGTCCGTTTTAGTAGTAATAGTAGTAAACAAACAACACTTAAACCCTTTATGGATTCATCAGGTAGTACTTAATGTCCCATAATATATGTGATTGAGAGCAATAGGTAAAAAAGCCTAGGGCCTTCTGTCTCTCTGTTAGACACAAGTATATATACCCCCCCCCCAAAAAAACAGTAAAAACTATATTATTGTAAAATATTATTATGATTTTAAAATAATTGTTTTCCATGTTGATATATTAACAATAATTGATTTTTGTAATGGAAATGCTGAATTTTGAGCAGCCGTTACTCTAGTCTTCAGAGTGACATGATAGAAATCATTCTATTATGCTCAACAAATATTTGAGAAGACATGCTGCTTAATATTTTTGTGGAACCCATAATACAGTTTTTTCAGGCTAAAAAGAACATCATTTATTTGAACTAGATTTTGTTATAACAGTGTAAAATTCTTTATATATATATATATATATATATATTCAGCAAATGCGCATTCTGTTGAAAGGACCAAGCAATGCCTCTACTGAATAGGTGATTTAACCAGTTTTTTGGTTTTTTTACTGAGTGAAAAGTCAAAGACACAACATTTGAAACATCAAAAAGAATGACGACATTCCAAAGTTTCATAAAATATTTTTACAACAGAGGAAAATGTATATAGAAAAATAAGTTAAAAATAACTATTATTTTTAAAAATCGTTCAAATATTTTGTCCATTAGAAAAAAGATTTAAACATAAAGAAATGAATAGGATAAACACACAACATGGCTAAAAGTATGTGGACCCTATATAATAATAACATAAATATAACAACCCTATTAAAAGGTTTGGGTTTTTCCTCTACACCCAATGCTAACAGTTGAATAAAGTCTAGTATATAATCTCCTTAGACAAACATTGTCAGTAGAACGGAAGAGCTCAGCTTTCAACGTGGAACTCCTGTAGGATCCTCCTGTAGAGTCGGATGCAGAAGAGCCTGACTGGCTTCCACAAAGGCCAAACCCGAACCCCACTGAACACCTTTGGGATGAATCGGAACGCAGATAGCAAGCCAGACCCATTAGCCAACATCAGCGACTGCCTTCACTGATGTTCTTGTGTCTCAATGCGTGCAAATCCCCACAGCAGCATTCCAACAACTAATGGAAAGTCTTGCCAGAAGAGTGGAAGTGGTTAGGGAGGACCAATCCCCTAATAATGCCCATGGTTTTGAAATGAAATGTTAGACAAGTACAGCACCACTTGCATTGCCACTTTTTCCGCCTGGAAAAAGCTATTTAATTTTACCTAAAATCAGGGTCAGGGTGACAAAGAGTGTGTTTTTCGAAATTCTTATTTGTTTCGTGTCCTGTTGGGGTTCTGAGATATGTTCTTTTCTTACTCATTTGAAATGTGTAGGGTTTTTTGTATTTTATCTTTTTTTTTTTTTTTTTTTTTTAATTTTCTCGTAACACCTGTTCCGATCTGATCGCTTTCTGCGTGTCAGCACAATGTTTTTCTCATGGTCTTGTGACCACTTCCTTGTCGTCTTTTTCCTATCCCGCCCCTCGTGACAAGTTCAGCTCAACCTGTATGCCAACAGCTCAGCAGCTGTAAGATAATTGAACTGTAACTATCCCTCGGTGCTCGTTTGACTTATCATCAGTCCCTAAAAGGTTTATTTTAAAAGTAATTAAGCTCGTGATCCGGCTTATGGCACGAAGTAAATGGACGCCGTAATGGAAAACTGTCGCGTCATTTAGCAGCATGCGCTTCTGCTGTATTCTTCTGGGCTTCCCCATATGGCAGAGCGCGCGGGAGGGATTCCTGCTACGTCAGCCGAAGCGCGTCATGACGTCATTGACGAAACTTCCTCTTTTTGGTGTCTGTGACTGAGACAAGACACATCCTTTCTTTTCTCCGACCGCACGGTCAAAAGAGGAAGAGCGAATCTACACTGAGATCGATGGCGCGGCTCCCGCTCCTGTCCGTGCATCACAGGTGGAAGAACGAAGGAGATTCCGCGGCTGCCTTGAAAAATAACAGGCTCGTGAGCTAAAGGCTTTGATCAGGAAAAAGATGCCAACTCGTGATAACGGCGGAAAGAGGAGGTAAAGCCAATTCTGGGTACACAGACTGCGAGATGGAAATGGGCAAAAACACGGAGAATGTCAGGAAACACCGATAAAAGGCTTCAGCTCGATAAAGCGTGTTTTAGACTGCAACCTACCAAGAATATGCAATAAATACGTCATTTAACCACGAAATAAAAAGAAATACACAAATAAAATTTGATTTCATCAGTTTTAACTTATGCATGACTGTAATGTGATGTACTTTTTAAATTACAAAAAAAAAGAAAAAAAAAAAAAAAGAAGGTAAATCATGATTAGCCTATTTGTTGCATTGCCTTTATGGTTTTAAATAAAAATATGTAGGCCTAATATTTATTTTTCAAATAGGCTTTATTTTATTTATGCATATTTATAGAGTATTTATTTATTTTGGGGTGAAGTGTGACGTGGACAAGAGATTATATCTAAGAAGAATAAAAAATACTTCATTAGAATATCTACATAAATCAAGCATACATAACTGAGAATAAATAAATTCTGAAAATGTTTTTATTGTGCTTTGTCTACTTATGAAATACCAAAATTGGAAACATAATAGTTACGCTTTCAGCTTATGTTGACGTTATATGTGAACTTGGACCACAAAACCAAGTAGCATGGGTATATTTGTTGAAATAGCCAACAATACATTGTATGGGTCAAAATTATATTTTTCTTTTATGCCAAAAAAACAAGTAAAGATCATGTTCCATGAAGATATTTTGTAAATTTCCTATCGTAAATATATCAATACTTAATTTTTGATTTGTAATATGCATTGCTAAGAACTTAATTCGGATAAATTTAAAGGCGATTTTCTCAATACTTTTTTTTTGCACCCTCAGATTCCACATCTTCAAATAGTTGTTCTCAGCCAGATATTGTCCTATCCTAACAAACCATTCATCAATGGAAAGAAATTTTGTATTTAAAAAAAAACTGACCCTTATGACTGGTTTTGAGGTCCAGGGTCACATATTATCCCAGATCAAGCACATGCCATCTCCAAAGAGTCAGCACCCAGTTCCTGCCACCATGCTGGCCTACTCTGAATTCCTTTGAAGACCTGATGTCCTTGTTTTTAAATACCTAAACTGGATACTGTGTCAACGGCCTGCATTTCATGTTACTTGGCTGCCAGCACTTGAATCAACCTATTCAGCAAGACTGGGTCACTCGTTCAATGTGTTTTACTGAAAGATTATACTTACCAATGTGGCAGAGGAAACTGTCCGTCTCAGGTGTGAAAGTTCTATGTGAGAAACAAATGAGATGGACTGCTTCTATCATCATGTAATGGCCTACTCATTAAGCATTTCTGGATCAGGAAATGCTCTTTAAAATAGCAGCACAAGCATCTCACCTTCAGAAATTCATGGTTGGCTGTTAATTTATTGCTCCTAAAAGAGTGCAATTGTTTACTAGTATGGAAATTTACACCTAGCCTACTACATGCAGAGACAGGATGTTTTTACATTTGTGAGGAGTTACTAATGATCAGAATATCAACATAAGATGATGGATATCAATAAAGCTTTTTTCTTTAAATATCTTTTGTCATGTGAATTATTTCTGCAATTTAAAGTTAAATGGTGGTATGAAGGTCAGATTTGTGACCTTATAGATGAACATGTCTGTAGATATGGCAGACTAGGCCATAACCACCATAGAATATTTTCAATATTTCCTTTTTTCCAATTGTATATTGTATATTGTAATATTTCATTACGTACTTTTAATTTGTGATACACAGAGTGCAATTTTAATGTGTGATTTGAAAAAAAGGTTCACAAAAAATATTTTCTTTATTTTAAATCTTACTGTCCAAAGTACTAGTTTGATAAAATAATATTTGCGATTTGATGCTCATTCCCAGTTAAAAGGAAAAGCATGAGTATCACCGCATGGCACAAGAGACGTGGCATTTACTGGCACTGTCGATCCCTTGCACACCCTGTATTGTAGTACTCAGACAGCGCTGACTTCCGTTTTCATTTTTTCTTCGAACACTTTCATGTTTTGACACGTTCAGGCTGTGCAGGTGTAGCCCTTCCCTCTCCTCGTGGGCTCTTTGTGGTTTTCTTTAGGAGGAAACTGTCTCATGCGGTAGCAATAATAACTGAGAATTTAAGGGGAATTAAAAATAAAAATAAAATCAAAACACATAGGCCTAATGCATTTACCATATATAATATATTTTGAAAACAATTTTCTAACAATAAATATATGTATATAGGCTACCTAAAAAATTTTAAAAGCTTTTTTTAATTCATTTAATCAACTTAATGAATCTTGTTTAAAATGTTTTTAAATAACTGTGTGTTTCTTTTTACTCTTTCTGATGCTCGTCTTTGCTTATCTGCTAGTTATTTGTGTCTTCTCCTCACTATTTTTAACTAAATTCAACCAGTTGCACAGCAGTGCGCTGCTATAATTAGAACAATAAACGTGCGGATTGTTTGCGTCAATGGAATCCCGTGTGTGCGTCATGTCTTTTGACTGCGAGCGCTCTGATTGGTCGGCAGCCGGAAAGATTTGCCGAGGATCTCCGCCCCTGCATGGCCATATTTGCCAGTGGAACGCCTCGAGAGGATGCACCTTTGACGTAACGGCACAATAAAGTAGTCGCTATATATCTGCTCGCTCACAAAAATTTGAGAAAACCGTCTTGTCGTGACCGGGGACGTTTATACATGGTTATCCATCACTTGGAATACGGACACTTATAGGTCCCTCACCAAAACACTTTTTCAGGTACGTAAATATTTTTACTTCTAGGACTTGGAAGTCAGTGAACACTCTTTTCTTTCTGTTTTATGCTTCTTTTAAATCGGATAAGAACAGCAGATGAGTTCGCAGTAATCCAAAGTAGGTTTACTTGTTTATAAATGGAAACATTTGTGCTGTTGAGGTCTAATTTTACGATATTGCTAATTTGATGTATTTTGTGTTCTTTGCTATTCTGTATTCTTTACTACGTGGAGCGCGCGAGTTTTTCAGAAACAAACAGCCTTGCGAGTATCTAGATTGAGTTGAATTCACAGAACGAGTTGGCTTATGGAATTTAACATGTAAAAAGACTTGAATGTCAGAAGATATGAAATGAAAGAATAGACTGAGAGGGTGTGTGTATGTTACAGTGAGTGGTGCGCTTCTGCACGCGCACGGTCTCGCTGCAACAGGTGCTCGCGCAACAGCCAATTACATATCTGCATACACTCTCCTTTTAAACCTGACTGTACTTAGGCTATTTGTATGATACACAAATATATTAAACGGTTCATATAGTTAAAAGACAAATAATGAATAAAAACGAGAAAGGAAAACATTTAAACACAGTTCTTAGAAACGATATCGTATCCATATAAAAAAACAAAAAGTTAATTTACTACACATTTTGATTTACTAAAAAAATGTAAAGTTTAGTGTACAGACACAAACGATGTGAAAAAATAATAACAGTAATGACCTTGACACTCAGGGTCTAAAGGGGGTTCTGTCTACTTATTTGTTTACTTTTATTATTATTATTTTGTAAACAAAATGACTTGGTTCCTGCCACACTGACTGGTTTTTCACAATATGAAAGCTATTCTAAAACAAATAATTATAAAATATTATGCTGGACTACTAATACCCAACATTTCTTTTTTTATATGAGACAGTTACACCATCTAGGCATTTTTGACTTTAAGAAACATGTCTATTACTAATGGACTGTCTTGTGTATTAGTCAACTTATTGGGGCAATGAAATGTTTAGGGGTCAAATGATCATCAGGTGCCATGTTCTCACCTTGCTCTGGGTGCAAGGTCATGAATGTCTGTCAAACTGCTGAGCCATAATTATCTTATGCATTTACCAAGCTCATTAAAGTACTTTCTGCAGAATTACTCTTTTAAAACAATTTGATAGTGGCAGGTTTTCCAAATATTTCCATTGAATCCATGTGGTTAGAATGTAGTATGATTGAATGTAAACACTTTTCTTTTTTCTTCTTTTTTTTTTCTTCTAAATTCATCTTATCACTTACTTTATGGAACACTATGTCTGAGTTTGCAGGGGAAATTTGAGTCTATCTTAAAAAAGTTCCATATACATACACCGCCCACTCACACTCACAAATATACACGCCCTCTTAGTGAGGCAACCCACGTGTCATGTTCGTCTGACGTTCTTAATGTGGTAACACAATAAGCATGGCTGCCCTTTCCAGCCAGACGGCTCTCTCAGTTTTCTCAGAAATCTCAAAGGCAGTTCAGAGAACTGTGTCTATACAGACCATCGAGTAAGTCTATCTAGGTATAAGTCAGGATGCGTTATTCAACTGACGTTTCAGGAGCAATATCTACGGTATTGAAAAGTAGATGTTGTGGTTCTGTTCTACAGAAATGACCTGTGTTCAAAGTCAACATGGAGTCCAGACCTATGAGAGCTCCCTCTTCAACTCAGAGTTTTTGAATCCTGACTTCACCTCCAGGTTGGCCATGGATGTGACTGACCAGCGGGACCAGCTCTCCGCACCCTCCCTACCCAGCATCACCTCTCTGGTCGGAGGCTACGTTGGGGAGTTTGATACCTACTCATGCCAGATCGCCACAGGCGCTGCTTCTTCCTGTCAGGGTGGCACCTCCGGGCAAGACTCGTTCAAGCTGGACGACCTCCAGGTGTACGGTTGTTACCCAGGCACATTCGCTTTTAGCTACCTGGACGAGACGTTGTCCTCTTCAGGTGGGTCAAACTGCTTTGGAAGTCCAGCATCTGCGCCCTCACCTTCTACCCCGGGATTCCAGCCCATGTCTGCCTGGGACAGCACCTTCGGTCCCTGCTCCCCCGATGAGGGCTGCTGGGGTTCAGAGAAGCCTCTGAACCAGGCCGCCTCTTTCTTCACATTCGGAGACGAGCTTTCTCCATTGGGACATCTGCAGCCACAACTCCCAGATCAGGATCCCTTTTCCCAGTCCCAGCAACACGGTTCTCCACTTCCCTTCAGCCTGGAGCAGGGCAGTCGGGATGGCTCAGGACTGATGGACGGACACCTGTCTCCTAAAGTAAGGAGTCCCACAGGAAACGAAGGGCGCTGTGCAGTGTGTGGAGACAACGCTTCCTGTCAGCATTACGGGGTGCGCACTTGTGAAGGATGCAAAGGCTTTTTCAAGGTGAGAGAGCACGAGTGTACTTGTCTTGCTGTTAAATTATCATACGTTTGAATCATGTCATGTTATGTCAACTCACCGTAGAATTTTGGATTTGGGAAATAAGGCTTATTTCACTGATTAGGCTTCCTTTTTGATTTTGTAGCGCACAGTACAGAAAAACGCCAAGTATGTTTGCCTCGCCAACAAAGACTGCCCAGTGGACAAAAGGCGGCGAAACAGGTGCCAGTTCTGCCGCTTCCAAAAGTGCCTAGCTGTGGGGATGGTGAAAGAAGGTGAGAATTAAAAATATTGTATTAATAAATAAAAAAAGAACAAAATATCAATTAAGAATTTATACCCTCAAAGCAGTTTTAATAAATGAACATATGTGCCTCTGTGTAGTGGTGAGAACAGACAGCCTGAAAGGCAGAAGAGGTCGTCTGCCATCCAAGCCAAAAGTTGCTCAGGACTCACTGTCGGTGTCTTCGCCTGTAAACATCATCGCCTCTCTCGTCACTGCCCATATCGACTCAAACCCTGCCAGTGGAAATCTAGACTATTCAAAGGTGAGGACAGAACACGCTTCACAACAATCTGACAGAAATATTTAAAGCTATAGTGCTGCTTGAGTAGATTTGGTAATTAATATATTGCATTTTTGTCATTGTTTAGTATCAGGAATCAGTATCTGGATTGTCTGAGAAGGAGGATGCCAACGACATACAGCAGTTTTATGACCTGCTAACAGGGTCAATGGATGTGATCAGGAAGTGGGCTGGAAACATCCCTGGATTCAGTGCCTTCTGTAAGGAGGACCAAGACCTTCTTCTGGAGTCCGCATTTGTTGAGCTCTTCATACTTCGGCTGGCTTACAGGTACGTGTCAGTTCATATGGCACTGATTTGAGCATTATAAAAGTACTATTTATGGTAACTAAGCATCTATTTCTCTCTTTACATTTAGGTCAAACCCGGAGACAGACAAACTTATTTTCTGCAACGGTGTGGTTCTGCACCGGACGCAGTGCGTACGAAGCTTTGGCGACTGGATTGACTCCATTATGGAGTTTTCTCAGAGTTTACACCGCTTGAACTTGGACGTATCGTCTTTCTCCTGTCTTGCCACACTGGTGATAATCACAGGTAAATGACTTTGTACTACACAGACTACAGAAATGTAATGTTTTATCCCAAACAGATCTCTAACCTTCACTTGTGACCAACAGATCGACATGGCTTGAAAGAACCCAAACGAATCGAAGACCTCCAAAACCGCCTGGTCACGTGTCTCAGAGACCACGTCCCCACAAGTACCCCTGAGGCCACCCGGCCCAACTACCTGTCCCGACTCCTGGGCAAACTTCCAGAGCTGAGAACACTGTGCACCCAGGGCCTCCAGCGAATCTTCTATCTTAAACTGGAAGACTTGGTCCCACCTCCACCTATTGTGGATAAAATCTTCATGGACACATTGCCATTCTGAAGAGGCTTTATAAATGGACAACTGGAGTGACTTAAACAGATGAAAGAGATGGAGCTCTTGAGGGTTTGACTAGTCAAAGGACTTTTTTGCTTACTGTTCTCTGCTTTCTTGGAATGGAATCAGAGAACGATTACATTCTACTTACGCCTGCGTTTGGAGATCACATAGTCTTCAACATTGAACTCACTAAGAGACACATAACGACAATTATGCATTTGGTTGAACGTGTTGGTAACTCTAAACAGACATGGAGTTTCAAATCTTAGTATATTTTAGCTGAAATGGTGGCTTCAGTCAATAACATTTCAGGTCAGTGGTGCAAAACAAAAAGCTCAAATTCTCTACATGTGACTTCTGGATGAAAGAAGTCCCATCAGTATTACAGCTATTACATCAGTTCAGACAGCATATTCCACATAGACACCATCCAAGAATCCAGTAAAACATCTCCCAACTTCAAGTTAGAAATGCCATGGACCAAAACAGGGAGTACATACAGCATTTACTTGGATGCTGAAATTATCATACAAAGCCTTAAATACGCTCAAGTGCCAGAGAACTGTCTCCCTTAAATATGCTCCAAAACGAGCTTACACTGAAAACAGAGATTTACTATGTTTGAGTACAGGACTGATGTGAGTGCATTGGAGGATTGTGGTACACTTGTCTAATGTTTCAGATCCAGTGACACTAGAAACTTTGGTGTATTTTAAAAGTCAGTAGTTTATATAAAAGATTGAAAAGTCACGGGAGATCCAGCGCAGCTACTGTACATGTACCACGTACAGCCTCTTACATGCAAATACTTTGAGTATTATTACAGATGCCTGACTTCGTTTAGTGTACCAGTCAAACTTTAGAGTAATTATATTTGTATGTATGTATTTTAAAGATGTATAGGTATGACTAGAGCTTCTGCAGACTGTAACTTTTCTCATAATGACAAAATCAAAATCGGGCATTCTGAATTTAATTTTTTACATAAAATGAGAGGTATTGCTTATCTTTCATTGATTTTGTGCAGCTCTCTAAATAAAATAAATTTTGAACAGAAATCATCTTGGGTGCTATGAAACATTTCTTTACATCATTTAGTTTATCAGTAACAGGGATATAGCAAGATTTGCATGGCTTTTCTTTCATAAAAAAAGAAAGAAAGAAAAAACATGGTTAAATTGTGGTTTCTGTCATCATTTGCTCACCATTCCAAACCTGTGTTTTTCATTCTTCTTATAAAACATTAAAAAAGTGTTTAGTACTTCTAGCTTGGGCCTCATTCATAAAAAGTTGCATAAAAACATCCTATATGCGTACATGTGATTCTGAGAAATAAAAACGTTTAACAAAAAATCTGCATATGACTCATCCAGATAAGCCATCAATAAATCACAAATGATTTTGAAATTGTGTGTAGCTGAATGGTGTTAGATCTCTGACCTGTAAATGCCCCCTAATTAATGTTATCTGCATAAAAATGAGCACCAGTCAATGTCCAAATCCTTTACTTGAGAATGCTAAGCAGCAAGAATTGTTTTAGATTTCCAAATACATCTGCCACAAGGAAATCATGTACGCCGCTTGGAATATCTGTGCATATGCACGTTTTATAAATGAGGCATTTTCTGAAGCCATAAAAACTATTTTTTGCGACAAATTGATTAATATACACTCTTTAAAATAAAGGTGCTTCACAATGCCATAGAATAACCTTTTGGTCTAAATGGTTCCATGAAGAACCTTTAACATCTGAAGAAACTTTTTGTTTCACACTTTGTGGTTCTTCAGATTATAAAAAGGTAAGAAAGAGATGGTTCTTTAAAGAACCTTTGACTGAATAGTTCTTTGTGGAACCAAAAATGGTTCTTCTATCTATAGCATCGCTGTGAAGAACCTTTTAAGCACATTTATTTTTAAGAGTGTATGTTGTGTTAACTTCTGTGACAGTATTGAGTCAGCGAATCAACTTTGTCAACAAATCATTCAGACCTGTTTTGTGAACTAGATTACAATATCTAATTGTTATTTATGAATCAGACATGCTGGATAATGAACATGCCCAAGGGCTTAAAATAGAACACAGTCATAAAGATAAAATTTATGACAATTTTATTGTTCTTTTTTTTTTTTGTCATTGTGGAGCTTGACAACTCCTGTCTTCATTCACTTTCATTATACTAAAAAGAGCGGGGCAATAATTAACCTTAAGTTAAAAAAAAAAAGAAGAAAGTAAATTTGGAATGACGTGGAAGTTTATCATACAGCTCAAGTATTGATTTGTTTCCTTACTATATAGGGTTTCAACATTGCTTTCATAACAGCTGTAATTGAGTAATCATGATGTCATCTGGTTACTGCACTGTGATGAGCTTTCCCTTTCTAGAAGGAAGTTGTGGTTTTGAACATTCTCCATTTGGACAGTTAGCTGGCCAATCTATGTCATGTGAATGATTCAGATCTGAACTTGATGTCACATCAGTTTGACGTGGTGCTTGAACTATATTTAGATCTGTCTCTTTTTTTTTTTACTATCAGGCCATTTTTTTATCACATTATCACATACGTCATTATATTGCTTTATGAGGCTAACAATAGCAGTGAAATTACTCCTGTCATATTTAAACTAAGAGATTTCAACATACCCCTGACTATGACGTGGGGTAAAAGTGGGCCAATTATACAATTAGTTAAAATGTATAAAAAAGAAATTGGTTTTATTGGTGAATAAACGTGGTTATGCATTTAAAACACATTCAGTTTGTTAGTACTACAGAAGTAGCCTAGAAAATAGTACAGTAAAAAAGCAATATGAACATCTCAGCAACCATACAGCAACTCCCTGTAAACCCTCATTGCTGTAATGATGAAAACGAACAGACTACTGGCCAATTTGCAGTTTGTCTAAAGGGATCCGTCTGTCCCACGGTAGCTTATTGGAGGGTGTGTAAATCATCTCATCAGATTTCATTCAGCTAACTTCATCACGACATTGTAGGTACAGAAGCTTCACTATCTGACTGCATCCCATTCTAAATAGTGTTTATGAATCACAGGTTCCCCCGCAGACCCATCCTGCTACTATCATGACACCTCGTGCCAGACTACCTTGGAACACGCAGAGCCATTTTTGTCCCTAAGTGGTATTTCTAAATAATTTTGTGCGGTAGCTTCAAAACACTGAGTCTGCTGGCTGACAGTCACATTACACACCACAAGGCCTGCAGGGTGTCACATATCCCCTCCTCCCCTGCAGAGAACACCAAATTCTATGGCCTAATTTTGGGCCACTGTAATTTGCTCTGACACATCCTGTGCCTGCCAAGGTATGTGGCCGATGGTACCACCAAGGAAAGTACAACTGAGCAGACAGAGTAAGTGCCAGGGACTGCGTGTGACACCTTCCTTCAGTGCTCCAGACCAACAGAAGCATTTTGGGGCTTAAATTGAAAAGGATCCTCAACATTAGTGACCCTGGGCATAAATGTTATGTAATATCCCAGGCCATTCTAAATTTAACTGTATAATACATAATACCTGGGCGGTGGCAATGAAATTGGCCCGAAAGTGGCTTACAGTATGCCTCATGAAGTGAGTCATTGTAGAAAAGGGATATCCCAAGAAACAATGAGTTTTCTGAGAACGGGCCAGTGCAGCACCTTATATTTTGTAATCATTTGCATAGTTTGTCGTTAAAACTCTGTGCCTCTTCCCCTGAATTACATGTCTGTATAAACAGCTTACTTGGAGTATTCATGTTTATATTTTAATAAATAATTTACACAGCTCTTGTGGGCACCTTATACAGACAGTGAGAGGAAAGAGGAAACCCTGTGGTAAATACATTTAGCTCATCATTGTGTCCTGTAACTCAATCTGCTCCATTGTCAATTTGACAATGACAGATGAGAGGGGAAGAGCCACATTTTCCTGGCTTATGTGGTATTGTGAACTGAGTTCATTCAAAATGAAGACCTATAAACTGCAGACAGATGATAGATATATAGATAGATAGATAGATAGATAGATA
>SCHK01096570.1:1902-19819 GCA_004124795.1 Poropuntius huangchuchieni
GAATATGTGTATATGTGTAAATATGTGGTAAAATTAAGTTCTTAGCGAGACAAGCGGATTTATTAGATGTTTATTTCCTTTAAATTATTGTCAAGTGCTTTGATTCAACCCCATTTTCATTATGCTACCTCATTTTGGTATAGTAGTTGTTCCCAAGTTATGAAAAATAAATTGCAAAAAGCTCAAAACAAATTAGTTTCGGATAATTTTAAAAATGCATTATCAAACACATTTGCATAGTGAAAGTTTTAAGGATTTGGGATTGTTGACTGTGGAAAAAAGGGTGCTTTTTTAAAAATTGGGTTTGACGTATAAAATTGTTAATAATGTGGTTCCAAGTTATTTCAAAATAATTTTTATATGGTGAGACAACAGCATTCTTATGGTACTAGGGGTAGCGATGTAAATATTTGTCCATGTAGATTTAAGAGTTTGGTGTGGAAAAATATGTTTTTATATACTAGTTTATTGCATGGAATAAATTACCAGTCCCAATAAAAGGAATAAAAGATTTGTTGAGTTTTAAAAGACTGGTAAAAAGATGGCTGTTTGGGGATATTATAGCTTGTTATGTGGTGATTTTATTGTAAATTGTGACAATTAGTGATGTTTTATTGTTGACTGTGTTTGGTATTTGCTTAATAAGTGAATTATTGTTATTTTATTTGGATAAAATTTTTATTTTATCACATGATAATATGATTAGGAGATACTTGTTTGTTCTGCACATAGCAATAACCTTTATATTAACAGCAAGGGCCGCAATGGAAATAAGCCATTGGCTTTATTGTGTTTTTATAGCTCGACAGTTTTTGTTAAAGTGAATGGGATAGGCTACTTGTATTTTGTACAGTTTTATAAACTTGTCAGATAAAAAATTCAATTCAAATTCAAACATGGAAATAAAGCCAGTGGGCAATCTGTTGTGGTTTTTTTTTTTTTTTTTTTTTGGAATGTCTTCTTGTTGTTATCTGATAACAGAAATAACACGCCCGCAGAACATTTTTATAACAAATAACAAATATTAACTAGAATTGTTGGGAGGTGGCACAATTCACATGCCTTCTCCCAGCACACACACGTATATACATGCAGGACTCAATGGTATACTGTACATAATATAGGTCACGAGCTGATAAGGCTGTTTTTGAATGTTATGTACCTTTATATTAATTTATAACTCATAATTTATTACAACTAAAATGTTCTGCTTTTGTATACATAGGCCTACTATATCTTGTAAATGATCTCTCATCTTGTGTATTATCTCTTTACTCTTTCCCCCCCTCTTGTTTAAGGCACTATAACCGCACCTTACTTTTTATGAATGAGCAATCTTCAAAACATTGCCAGTGCCTGCCACACACCCCTGTGTAGCTGTTATGTGATTGGTTGACTCAATCACAAGGTGCTTTGGCAGTCAGCGGATTGGCTAAAAATACTGAGCCCATACTACATGTTGTTTTTCAAAACCTTTGTACTTTCACAGGAAAATGCGACATAGACTAATTATAATAAATTTATATTACATTTGCTGTACTTTCAAAAGTAGCCTACTCTTACGTGTTACAGTTGCCAGAATATTTTGTCTCCAGTTAACTTGCTAATGATAACTGTTGTGCATTCAAGAACAGCAACACTGTTTATTTAAATAACGAGCTCTTCTCATCAATTTAAATATTCAAGTAGCCTACTTGTTTTGTTCCTGTGTTATTATCAACAGATTTTTGTTGTTGTTGTTGTTGCAATTTTGGTCAGAAGGGCAAGAAGAGGATACCAAATAAACCCAAACAAAATGATATAACCAACTATAATTTTGTAAGAGATATTTTAGTAATTGAGATTAGCATTTTCACTAAAAAAACTGCATTGCAATCCTTTTTGCATCTGATAAATCAATGAAATAAAGGTTCATCTCTTAAAATGGTAAGCTCTAAAGGTGAAGTCTAAATGTGAAATGAAGATGAGCTACTTACAGCTAACAGTAGAAAAATTATATAAGGAAAATGCAACACATCAACAAGCATTCACGCAGCAATGTATTGCCAAAAATTCTGTGAAAGAGGATAAAATTGGCCCTTGAGCTTAATCCCGTGTCTCAAAGGATGGATTAGAACGNAAATTCCTTGAGCTTAATCCCGTGTCTCAAAGGATGGATTAGAACGTTTCAACCACATAACTTCATGTTGTGTCAGGGGAGGGCATAAGGATGTCTCGCCTGATGAGTCAATTTAAAGCAGGCACTTTAACATTTTCATTATTTTGAATATGCTGCTATTCCACCCAGACTTGCTGCTTAATCTCTGCCACGCTTCATCTGGGATTCATTTGATCTGTCATAACATCCTGCTGCTGAAGCGTCTAAAGAGACTGTAAGAGAGAAATGGGGAAGGCAGAGATGACAAAAAGATTTTTTTTTTTTTACATTTTTACTCACATAAAGAGAAATAATAAGGTGAGTCATTTACATGCAGTTGTGTTTGTATATACATATGCATATATACCGTTCTTCGAAAAAATGTGTAAATTTCCCCAATTTATGCATTGATTTTATAAATGCATTTTTTTAGTGCTCACTTTTATTGCCAGCATTTAGATTATGATAACGATCCTTTATTTAAAGGTGTCCATGACGAGGCAATAGTTAAGTAGTTTAATAATTAAGTAGTTACAATAATAAAGGCCAATTATAATTATTATTATAATTAATTCCTTAACATCTTCATATGTTAAAATATTATTTTTGTGTCCAAACTGTCACATTTATCGTTGAGCAGCCACAGTTAATTTTTCATGCAGTCCTGTGCCTCTCTGCCTGTCAACCATTTCTTTGGTTGTCTTTTTCCTTTCTTTACACCACCATGTCCTTCAGCTCTTAGGTCAATGCAAGTAAAAACAAAATTTTTGTCTTTAGCTTATTGGCTATAGATGGTTAAATAAATGCTAAAAGACCACACAATGGAAATACATTGTCTTTCGCTGTGGGTTATTGTGAATGCTGGACATACTGATCGATGGGAAATTTTCATCATGACTGTCATCATGAAACGGTAGGCCTAAAAATGTAGCTGAAATTACATTTTGAATGGTGTCTATACATTAAAGTGGTTGAGCTGAAATCCTCGCAAGCATCTGTGGAGAAGAAAAATAAAATGTTTGAGGACTCTATCTCTGCAGTCCTGCCTTGCACTGTGATAACTGTATGAAATCATGTGCACGTGGTGGTGAAGGATGAGAAGAGCCTCACTGGGGCCTCAGTTGTAGAGGAGGAAGGATGCCGTAGGGAGTTTCCTGTCTGCCGCACGCTTCTGTACCACCCACTCCCCCTCCTCAGAAAAGCTGCCTCTCCCCAGACGTTATCTCTCTCCCACACATTGCCACACAGATGTTGTGCCACAAAGCACTGCTGAGTATAAGCCACTATAGGGCAGAATTTCCACATGGTGTATTGTCCTCTCAACCAGACAAAAATTAAATCTAGCCTGTAAAAAGGGTCTGTGTTTGCATGAGCTTCCTGTGCATTATGCCACTGCATGCCATCTTCCTTCAGTTCGTGAGGCTAAATCAGATTCTCAAGATTCTAGAAGACAGATGAAAAATCATTCTAGAAATTATTAAACGTTAGTAGCTAAACATAATAACCTGGGTCACATCATGCCTCAATTCTTGACTGAAGAGCAGCGACTGAACTCATTATGCCCGAAACAATGAAAGATTAAAATGAGGTCCACTCTTTTTTTTCAGGTTTACTCAAGGTTTGCTTCACTTTTAAACTGTAAATCGGTTTTAAGATGGCAAAGTAATTTTCTACAGGCCTAAAATGACTATATGTATCAATGCTAAAAATAAATATACATTTATCATAGATCAGCTATTTGATTTCATTCACTGGTAGTGTGTATTAACGGTCTATTAATGTTGAATAATGTGAAACTCTGTGTATATGAAAACTTTCTTGTGGTACATCTGACCTATACAGATTTAGAAAAGACCTTAAAACAGCAGTTCTTTTAAGTTTCTAGGTCATAATGTGCACAAAGAAAAAAAACTAAAGACCTTCAAGTGTGATCTACCTTAAGTCAATAAATGTTCTTATTCAAATGACATTTGTGTAGCATTCATGCAAAAATTTCTCATGGATTCTACTGATTTTTATTTATTATTCAATCATTTAAAATGAATGAAATTAGCTTTTTGAGAACACTGAATCATGTCCTTTGTGCATTTAAAACAAATGACTAATTTTCTTATTTTTACATAGTCAGTGTGTCTTCCCGAATTGTTAATAATTGGGAATATGAGAACACGGTATGCTTTATAGCTCTAGAACAACACCAATCACTACATATTTCATTAGAAAATATTCAAAACCAATAAAAGAATTACTCTCTCACTACAGTTATTGCTTTTCAGTTGTGTTTGCCTGAGGATTTGAAAGAAAGTGTCCACACTTAGAAAAACAATCTGAACGTGACAGATGATTCACTTCTAAACAGCTAAAGGGCGTTCACATTCCAAAGCTTTGAGTTTTGGTACTTTCACCCGGATAACGTTAACTTCGCTCACAATGGATTTCAGTTAATCTCCCAGCTCAACAATATAATTGTTTATTTTCCACTCCTGAGCATTACAAATGGATCTATGATTATATGTTTGCTTTGTCATAAATTTGTTTAAATATGAGCCAGCCCTAGCAGCAAGACTTCCCCAGTCTACTCTCTGTTCCTCCCAAGGTTTCTTCCTCATCTACTTAAGATCTTCCAGAGTTTTTCAACAGCTGCCATTGCCTTTGGCACTATTTTTTGTAAAGCTGCTTTGGAACGATATGTACTGTGAAAACCACAACACAAATAAATCAAACTGAATTGAAAATGTAATGGGAGCCTGTGGTTAATGGGGCTAAATTGCTCAATGAATAGATCTTTGGCACCTGCAATTATAGACATTATAGGCTACTGTTTGTGCTTGGTGAACAGGACAGACACAACCGAAATGCTTACGACACATGAGTTACATATATGTTGTTTTTTGTACCAGCATATCTATACAATCACATGTCCTCGCATGAACGATAAGCCATGTTTGGTATGTAGCCTAGTTGCTGACAGTCATTCTCGACAAAGGGCAAACATCTGCCCCATCTATCTGGTGAGTAGTGGTTCCACTCAGGTGAGAGTTTGAACTCTGCTCTGCTCTGAATCAATAAATGTACTATGAATACACAAGCTTATTTACTATGGAGGAACAGCCCACTGAGCATCGTGACCTGGTTCCCTCCTTTCAGTCCCATGGACACCGTCCAACACATGCATCACGTACTGCACGCTGTCACGTATACGAAAACCACCAGGGCCTGTTCAGTCCCAAAGAATATAGTGTTCAGATTTACATAAAGTAGTATCATGCAGTTTTGTTTTAGCACAAACAGGTGACTGTCGCTTCAAATTAAACAAGAAGAAAATCTCTAATCAGTGCAGTACTGTTCTGTGAAAAGGATTTGGCCAAGCAACGTCATTAAACCTTATCCAGAAGTTTAAAACTCTGCATGACTCTTTGTCATCATGTCAGTCCACACACACACACACACACACACACACAAACCAACGTTAGTTTCTGTGAATTGTGGGGACTTTCAATAGACTTCTATTACTTTTATACTCTTTATACTGACCAAATTATATTTTCTATCCCCTAACCCCTTGTTTGCATTATTACACTTTCAGATAAACATCATTTACTATTTTTAATCTTTTTTCTCATGACCACAGGCCGGTCCCCACAATGTCAAAAATTTCAAGTTTTACTCTATTTGTGGGGGTCCCCACAATGTATCATAATAGGTACACACACACACACACACACACACACACACACACCCACGCCAACGAACAGCTGACGGCAGTGAACATCAACAACGCGTGTCCTGAGAGGGAGGTGGCGTGCGCTCGCGTCATATGGCCCGCCGCTCTCTGATTGGCCAGCGCGACTCACCAGACATGACCGCGCTTGTTTTCTGCAGAGGAAGCGCGCGTGTGGCACTATTGTACTGTGCAATGAAAGAGACAGCAGCGTTTCGCGAAGAGACGATGTGACCAAACAACACTTCTTAAAGCATCTTCTGTTAGATTAGCGTTTTGCAAAATAGCTTTGAAAAGCACCGACGTTTAGACGAGGACACTGCCTAAGGATCAAGGTGGGTTTCCATAGCCTGTACTTCCACTGAGAGAGGTCTGTTTTAGGGGGCTAGAAGTACTTGTAGCGTAATAGCTCGACTTTAGACTTCATTATTTGAATGTTTTTCCACTTTAATAATTACGCCTTCGCTTCTCGCAGTGCCAAATGCCAAGACTAGAGGAACACTGTTGGAGCTGCTCCTGTTCACCCAGTGTAAAGACGAAGGAGCTGTCAAGCGCCGGCTGGATTTTTTGTAAAACGGGGGAAATGATGTCCATCATAAGCTCAGTGCTGCGCCACGCATACGGCTCTCTGCACAGCCTCCAGTCCGCTAACTTAATTCGGCGGGGGCTCGTGTTGTTTATCGTCGGAGTAGTTCTCGCCTTGGTGCTGAACTTACTCCAGATACAGAGAAATGTTACATTGTTTCCAGAGGAAGTGCTGGACACGCTGTTTTCGTCGGCCTGGTGGATCCCCCTCTGCTGTGGCACTGCTGCTGGTGAGCCATATTGATTTGTTTGTATCGATAGGACGAAACCTCCTGCTTGCCGTGGGCCTTTTGTTATCGTATTTGCATTACGTAAGAGTTCTCATATGATGATTTGGGGGCAGTTTTGTTGACATTGAGCTCTGTCGTTATCGGTTAGCGCTGCCCTGGAAACAGCCGGGCATTTGGGGTCAGTCTTTGGGGTGCAGCTCTCTCATTGGCTGCGCTCAGAACGGGTGAGCTGCGAGGAGGCACGCCATTGGCTGGAAGGCAGAACATGCCACTGAGCAGAAAAGAGAAACACGGAAGTCGTGTGCTGTAGAAATTAATAAATAATTCGGTCACACACAGCTCCTCCCCCTGCATTCCTCACAGTCCACATAGTAGACACATACCAGGCTACATCTTTTACTGTAGAAAATGGCTTTTTGTGAACTTTTATTCTTTATGTTACTCGGTTAATTGCTAAAACAAAAGTTGTCTAACGTTAGTTGTGTACAAATTAGATTCAGACTTTTTTTTTATCACGTTTTTGAAGAGAGTTACTGTTGTTTAAAGCACTTATGTTTTCTCTTTCCTCAGCTGTGGTTGGTCTCTTGTACCCCTGCTTGGACCACCATCTTGGAGAACCACACAAGTTTAAGCGGGAGTGGGCAAGTGTGATGCGCTGCATTGCTGTTTTTGTGGGCATCAATCACGCCAGTGCTGTATCCTTACCAGGCAAACTCATGAAACTGTAGCCAGTGTGGACCATGAAAACTTTTAATCTGTTTTGAGATTTGTTCCAAACTCAAACTCATGCAGAAAAATGCACTAGGAGATGCTTGAACACATTGAATACATTTGTATTAAAAACATCAAAGAAAAATTAAATCTGAGTCTGTGCCCATCGTACAATAGTTTTAACTCTGACTGCTCAGAATCGAAAGATTTTTTTCTCCAACTAGCATTGACTCTTCCAGACTGCAGTTTGGTGCAAAACATGGGCTAAAGTCAGCCCTAGACCAGCCTTAAACCAAAAATATATATTATTACTGGAATTACACAGAAACAGATTTCCTAAAATACCAAGTAAGCCCTTCAGTTATCATCACACATGAAGTCATGTTCAGTGCTTTTTTTAACAAGTTCAAACCTAGAACTAACTTGTATTTCCCTTAAGTCAAAGTACCTCACAGAAACTGGACTTTGCCAATAATGTGCAGCTTTCACTAACTCTGGCTGCCCTCTCTCTGGGCCTCTGGTGGACGTTTGACCGTTCCAGGAGTGGCTTTGGTCTAGGACTGACCACTGCTTTTCTAGCCACCCTCATTGCTCAGCTGCTGGTCTACAATGGCATCTACCAGTAAGTTATGACTCACAAAAATAGAGACATTGCAGTCGAAAACAGTTTGTCATGTATCATCAATTACCAAGTGACTGAGTCACAGGCTCACTTCTGTATTTATATTACATGTTTAGTCATCAGATGAGAGATTTTTGTAAATGTCTGAATGTGTCATTTTCCGCTCATAGCTTAACAGTTGTTGGAAGTTATTAGCGAGTTGTTTCAGTGCATTTCTTTGAATGTTTCTCAGGTATACGTCTCCAGACTTCTTGTATGTACGTTCGTGGCTGCCTTGTATATTCTTTTCTGGTGGAGTGACAGTAGGAAACATTGGCCGACAGCTAGCTATGGTAAGAAACTTCCCCATATTTTCTGCTCACCAAACCCTTTTCCTTTCTTTCATATTCCAAGGAATCATTTCAGTAAAGCACCTCTATGAGATTACTCATGTATTGTCTTGAGTTTCCTGGAGTGCTCTGCACTAGGTCAGGCAGCACTTGTGTGTTCAGAAATGAAACTTAAATGGGGCACACCTACAGAAGCAAAAGTGAAACTGAATATCCTGGAATGGTTCATCAGCTATTCACAGCACTCAGTGTAGATGTATAATATAACCAGGCAGCAACAAATCAGACTTGGAGCCAGATTATTTCACAAAACAATTTGAGTGTGTACAGTTTAACATACAAGTATTCAGACAAGATTAGTTTTCTAAACAACTTTAGAGATATGGCCATTAATGTAAGACGTCTGTGATTTCATAAACCGATTCATACATGGTTGGCATTCAAGTGGTATTTCGGCTTTTAACATAGCAAAAGGCAACACACTGACAAATTTAGCTTTCGGACGGACCACCAGTTAGCTAAAAAAAAAACTGTAGACTGTTTGCTATGTAACTTTTATAATATGTTCGATTTGGAAATATAGATGTTTATGTGGAAAACTAGGGATCTAGACTGTGTACTTTTTTTGCATTTTCTTACATTAAACCTAAATTTGACTAGAAAGGTGCTGGAAAAATAGCTTTTCTATCAAGTGCATTCCTTTTTAGTGATGAGTTCGTTAACAGTTTCCAGTGCTGGGCTAAAACGTCATGCCTGGACATCTTAATTAGCTGCTGATTGTAGTCTGAGGCATGTTTGTGCCATCCCCTCCAAGCCTTCTCAGTCAGCTGTGCCTCTTTGTCTTGCTGACATAACCTCGTTCTTTCTCAATGAGGGCGTGAAAGCAGATTACGCTCCTTGTTTTTCATGCTAATGGTCAGAGAGATGGTAAACAAAGTGCTTTACTGGCTCCAAGTGGTGCATTCTACATGTTTTTCCCCGGTGTTTTTTGTTTTCGAGTTGGCACCGGCTGATTTTGCTTGACCAGCTGGGATTAGTGCTCTGTTAGTATTTTTCTCAACTTTCTTTATGAAGTGGCCAGTTAAGAGATTCAGTGGACTCACAAACTGGATCTATCTGAATATACTGAATAGAGACCATTGATGTGTCTGTGAATTTCTATTTTATAGTCTATAGATGGCTATATCTTCTAAATATAATTTAGGATTGCGCATCTAATAGTGACTAACACTATTCAAACAACGGTGAAGACAGTAGTATGATTACCATTTAAACCGTTTGCACTATACACCGTTTGGTTTTGGAGGATTATGTGTTCTCTTAGAGATTGCTCTTTTTGGAGACTGGCCAGCTGCCTGTGGGTGAGGCATGTGGGACAGTGTTGGCCTATGAAGGGCTATCATATTTTACAGGGCGCCACATCCACTCAAGCCTTGTATAATTTGTGCATATACAAGGCTTGTCATATATATAGTGCATACTAATTATAGCCACAATGTTGAGGGGCCAAGTGGGTTTTAACAGGAGAAGCTTCAGCTTTGTGATGACAACCAATTTTGAATTGCTCAAAGCACATTTTTAAATGCAGCATATTTAGGTAGTTAGAAAGTAAGTCAAGTGCTCTGACTTTCAATACTTGGTGCATATTAATATTTCTTTTTAGGTATTTTGCACAGTGGTACAGTTTATGCCTGTTCCTTTATCTGTGGTAATTAGGGGTGAATGCAAATCAAGCTTTTTCCTTTAATTTTTTTTTACTTTTTTTTTTTTTTTTTTTTTTTTATCTGTTTGATTATGCAAGATGTGGAAACACTGCATTTTCTTTACTAACGGACTATCTGTTTCTCCACAGGGCTCAACTGAGAAGCCTCATAATGACTAAGTGGGTGTCAGAGGTCATGAAGTGAGCTTCAAAGAGTGCCAAAAAAGAGGGCCTTCAAACTGAGACTCTATATTGGGTGTTCCTGGTTTCTGTCCAAGCGTAACTTCTGCTCTTAATTTTACTCCTCTTTATAATGATACAAGAAATCAAAGAGCAGGTTGGTCTGAACTGGCCCGGTGTGCCATGAACAGAACCTTTGAACAGCCAAAAGAACCCCCCTGGCATTCATTACTACCATCAGCGTTGTCCTTGTTACAGCTCCTTGCAGTAGTGTTACTGGTAACGTCAGTCTCCTTATTACCAGGTTGCTGGAGTGCCACTATTGGACTGTACAAAATCATAGCTAGCTTCACTTTCACTGAAGGTGAAAGTAGTGGTGAAACTTTGTGTATACGAATGAGTGTGTGTGCTGGCCCCTGTGGATTAGGCCAGGGGAAAAAAAGGTGGCGTGGAAGTGCACACTTTTTTTGTTTTACTTTGCGCTGGAGAACCGAAAGAGAAATCAAAGGGAAAAAATTGAAGACTGTGCAAAATACCTAAACTATCCAAAGAGGTCTATGTACTGTCTATATAGAATTTGTTGTAGTTTTATTTTTATTTTTAAGATACTTGCAGCGCTGCGAGTCTCTCATACAGACTGACCACCTTGAGTGTTATTTTGAGTACCAGAGAGGTTTGATTTGCCAATCACATTTGTGCCGACTGGTTAGTGTAGTATATTGACTGAATTGATTGTGTTTTTATCATACTTTGTTGCTAACGCAGACCAAAAGTAAAACTAGAAACATCTGTTTTCAAGAAATTAAGTGGCACCTTGAAATAAGAATTAAACGTAAGTTAAAACATCAAGAATGCTCCTATTTGTATTAATGTAAACTCACAAAAATGGTGTAATGAAGTCAATTTAAAGGTTTCTAAATCAAAAGGTTGGAAACTTGGGATAACTAAACGTCCAGAAGATATTTGTACTGCGGCCTCGAAGGTTTGCAATCTGTGATTGCCTTTGTATTATAGAATTAAGTGCTTTTGTCACTTCCTCTCCAGTACAGTAATTTTTCTTTTTCTTTGTGTATTCATTGTGTATTGCTTATCACCTGTAGCCGCTTCTATATCTAATGTAAGAGGAATCACTGGGCTAGTGTGTAGGTTTGGGGGTCTTAGCAGATGAAGTGCAATCAGTTTATTTGAGCCTGGTATTCTTTCATATTTATTACTTTTTATAATGTTAAGGTACCCCAGACGACTCATATGCAGTATAGCAACATACCAGCAATAAACACATTGTTTATACATATATGTGAAGATGTAATATGACAGCAGACCTTTTTTTTGGGGTTTTTTTTTTTTTGTTTGTTTTGTTTTATAAAGTCACACACAAAAGATAATATTGCAAATGATACCAATGACCATTTCTACTGTTCTGGGGGGAAAAAAACATGTTCTGTGTCTTTTACTAGCAGTAGTAAATTGGAAAAATCATTTTAAGAGAATGCTGTGTGTTGTATTTTGGGAATGTCCGAAGAAGAACATGAGGGAATGTTTTAAAACAGTGATAAAACGTTGCTCTCAGGAGTAACAGGCTCTTTCTGAACCTCTGTGCTTCAGGGAAGGAGAGATGTTAAACTGAATGAAAGCTTTATTTAGAGGGGAGTGAGAAATGCAATAATGTGTTTCTAGGAGTGAGTGTGCCCTGTGTCTTTACCACTTCATTTATACTGTTTTAGGTTCAATGAATCAAAGTCAATAAAATCGTGTGTTGTACAGTGGTCTTTTGAGTTATTCATTTACTCTTGAAAATTGTGGGCTAAGCATAAAAAATGAATGCGTTTTATTCATCAATACCAAGACACATTTTTAATGTTACTTCATAGGGTTTATTGTAATTATTAACCTGGTTACATTGAGAGATTAAGGCAAATGGCTTGGAATCAAACAACAGGAAGAATCCGTTTGTGATATTTAATGTTAAAGTAAACCATTTTGTTTTCAGTACATTTTATATGTGAAACATTACTGATACTCTTGTTGCTTTTGACCAATCTAATCACTTTAGTTTTGATACCTTTGTACATTAAGAATCTTTGTACAATAAAATGTTGTTTCCAGAGATACATTTAGTGCGTACACAAAAAAAAGCTGATCTTAATTTTGTGATTTCAGACATCAAACTGATCAACACGTTTTTGTTTTTTTCAAATAAATCCTCCCTTGGCTGTCTCCCTGACCCCATTCTCTTCCCCTCAGTTTGGACCTATGAGGAAGGAGTCATCTGAGACAACTCATCATATCCCCTCGTCTATTTATATCAGTAATTAGGATTGACCATACAAGTAAATGTGAGAAAGCACGCACTTGATAGTCTTTTACCCATCCTTAAATGTATATTCCTACGTACACAAAAAAACATACATATTTAAACATTCTCTGTTACTGTTTAACCAACCACATCGTTTTGCCTTCAAAGTCAAGAGCAAACATAAGCTATCCAATTGCATGTTAAATAAATGTTTAAAGGATGAATCCTGGTGTGCCATAATGCAGTGCCAGTTCATGCCAAAGGGGCCTGAACTTGAGATAACAGTGTAGGCATCTTTCAGAGGAAGAAATACATGCAACCCATCTGTTCTACCCTTTTAAGAACTCATCAAGAATGCTCCTCTTGTGTGTTTGGAGTGAGGTGCAGAATGTGTGACTGGATACCAACAGTAAATTAAGGTGACCAATAAAAGTGAAGAAAAAGAATTGCGTTGTGTCTCGCACGTACTTGAAATTTATTAGCGCTTTACTGGGTAAACTGACACAATTTTGACGCTTCAAGGAACACTTTCATAAATTTGGTTCCAATTCACATCAGCAGATGGCAGTATTGTACATTTTTCAACAGTACCACATTACATTAAAGAGGGACCCCTCCTGGTGGTATGAACACTGGCTGTTCCTAGTCAAACTTCAACAGTGACAAGCATGTCATTGTGTAGAAGAGATGTCCCTTCACATCTAATACAAAAGCCAGATGTTTCAAAGGACAAGTGAAAATGAGGGAAATCTCAACACCAAAAATAAAACTGCTTTTTAGCAACGTTTAAAGTACATTTCAGCATTTCTGGTGGTTACTGAACACAAAATCAACAACACTTGTTGAATAAAGAAAAAAAAGAATAAAGAATGTGTGAAGTTACATCAGAATTGCACTCAACAACACTGAATTTCTGGTGGTGAAAAAGTGTTGTGTGGGCTGAGATTTGAACCTTGGTCGATACATTAAAAATAAATGTTTCTACCACACTTTATTTTGCCCTTGAGCATGACACTTCACCTCAGGTTGCTCTAGGAAATCTGTCCCTAAAAAATCTGCAAGTTCCTTTCAGTAAGAGTTTACATCAACCATTCTGTAGGGCAAAAGAAAGGTACAAGCGAAAGATAAAGAACAACAAAATAAATGTTTGTGCGTGTTGGTGGATTTTCCATGTGTTTGTATGGAGATGACTTGCAGAGGCTTTAACAGGCGTTGAGGATTTAGATTGCTCTTTGGCCCTGGGTAAGGGCCCCCCCACCGCTCCTCTAATGGAAGATGATTCAGTCGAACGGACGAGAAGACAGAATCGCAATTACCCAGACTTATTGAACTCACCCCTGACATTTCTTTGGCTTCTGACTGAACTAGCACAGGAGTACAAGAGGACAGGGAAGTGGAGGAGAGATGAAGGGGAGTGGGGGGATACAGAAAAGATAGAATATGTTAATGACAAAAGAGACCGAGACACTAAGAAAATATAGATTACACAGAGTACACAAGCCCTCTTAAAGGTCTTGCACCTGAAAAGATATAATGCAGCCGTATAGACACAGGCACAATTGGACAAAAACAGAATAAAAACACAGACAAAATTAATCGCCGCCCTTTTCAACCAACAAAATTATCTTAAATTGGACCGCCAGGCTGTGAAATAATTTCTGCCTCAGTCAACACTGTCACTGATTCTGGGGATTGACGTGTGCATGTTAAGCCACAATGGCAATCTCTCTCCATTCTCTGGTGCGGTATCTCTCGCTCATTGTCTCATCACCGTCTCACTCAATCTTTGAGGGTAGCAAGATAATGAATTGAAGAATTAGACCTAATGGGACACACACCAGCGATGGTGTTCCAGGAGGGTGCAAAAAAAAAAAAACAGAGCACCATTTCAGTGCAAATTGCCCGCGATGCCATTCAAATGCCAGTCTGGCATTTAAACATGTCTCACCCCTCACAACTGACCAGGACTTCCATTCGCCTCAGTCAGTCTGATTCAGCCCTGCTTGTTCTAATTGGTTTATGGATTCCATGGTCGATCACAAGACAAGAACTCTTATAGCAAAGGTGGTGGCAAAGTGCTTTTCGGTAAGGAGGGTCAAGGTCACAAGATTCGACAAGGATTCTGTTATATTACAATAATCAACAAGGGTGTAGCTGTAATTATACCAGCATAACCCCCTTCTCTTCAGAAAAAAAAATATATTTCCACAATTGATCTAATTTAGGATTCACATCCTAGTCTAACGAATATCAAATGGGTCTCAAAAATTCTTTGGAAGAAATATACTAGTTGTGATACGCAGGTATATGAAGAGAATAAAGAGGGATGACGATATAGAGATTAGGTCAATGGGGTACCTTATATCAACAGTGTCATATAATGAAGATTACAACTGATATTCTTCAGGCATTGTACAAATGAAAATCAAACACACTTCTCTCTTGTATGCAGTGGAATGAATTTCACAGTTCTGCGATGGCTGCAGTCAGAAAAGTAAATATCAGGTGGTGACACATGAAGCGTCTGATCCGCACAAATCCTTTACAGTGCAAATGAAATACACATGGCATTACGGTCTGGGATTAACTGTCTGCTGACTGCCGTTAGGCCTGCCACTATTACAACCTAATCAAGCACATGAAGACACACTCTAATAGTAGGCCAGAGCTGCAAACACTGTTGTTCAGGGATTTTTTTTAACTATATGTCTAATTAACAATGATAAAAATGCAAAAAACAGTTTTATCTACTGTTATTTAAAAAATGATAGGGAACAGATTCCATACTGTACATTTCCAACTATATTTCATGTTTTCAAAAATCAGCTGCATGTGCTGTTATACTCAAACTGAAAGGAATATAAAATAAATGTATTGACATTTTCCTAAATGTTAGGACTGAACCAAATTTATTTGGTTTCCTTCAAAATACTTTAGTTTTCAATTTTATAGTTTAAAATTTTCATGAAAAAAAAATATGTAAAAACACATTTACATTTACTTTGAGGTCAGTGGCCTTTTTATGGCATTCTGCCATGTCACTTTTGGATAAAGAATGTAATTTGATACCAGAGTTTTTATATTTAGTCATTTGACCTAAATATTTTGCAGGGACCCCTTTTAATATGTTTCTCATGCCAGCCCAGCCCCTCAAATGCTTTTACAGCCGGGGACAAATAGAAAATTATGATTTTAACTGATCCTGTGATTTTTAGCATGAGCTGTTAACAGTTCACAATCCACTTTTGTGATTATTAAAAAAATATGTAACCAAAAAAATAAATTTAAAAAAATCACATTTATGAAAAGAAAATGAATACATTTTGTAAAAGATAGGCTATTGTTTTAAAAAGCAGTGTATTTTAAAGATACAGTTATTCTTTGTAATTCAAAACTGTAAAATCTTAAAATAACTTGCAGGCAACAAAGACAATTTCATGTCTAGTGTTTTATAGGCTAATTAATCTCAATTAATATTATTTTTTAAACAATGCACCAATTAGTCATTTCTTTTTTTAAGCCTGTTTTTAACTTACCAAAGAATAAATCTTTATAGAAATAACTAACCCTTCGCAAATAATTTAGTAAGTAACAAATACTCGTCATATTCAGTCACCCACAGTCATAAAATTTTCACCATTAATACGAGCAACATAAGGAAGGAGAAGCAGGCGGTCTAGGCTGGGCACAACAGTCAAACAGCGATCACAGCCTTTATTTCTAACCCACTGGGAGCAGAACTTGCTTCCGCCCTCAAGTGCGTTATTGAACGTTTATCGAGAGACAATCACGTTCATTCACACGTGATCTTTCATCTGTTAGTTCAGTTGAGTAATCTTAAATATTTAGAAAATTCAATGTACGTCTATTACAAGTCGAATTTAGACATGATGGCGAAAACGTTTCCATTTTTCTTCCAAACACTCTGCAGAGATTTCTCCTTTGAATTATTTTTTGACAAGTGATGTCAAATTTGTGAAGCCAAAGCATAAAAGGATAGGCAGCTTATGTACCGGAATATTTTAAACTTGAATGAAGAATACGAAGTGCAAAAACAGGGAAGTGGAGATAAATAGATTAGTGTGTGAAAGATGGCGAAATAACGCATTCCCCATCACAAAGCAGGAGAGCAGCTGTGGACGGAGCAGGTTCCGGTCGAGTACAGACGCACAAAAGAGGACTCCAACTTTCTCAGAGAGGCTCTGGAAGGGACACAGGGGTACAAAAAAATACCCTAGCCAATCTCAAAAAATCTGAGGGGAAAATTTATTCTGAATTCAAAACTTTAAACGTAATCGCAAGAAGCATGCTGGGACCTTTGACCGCATATCAGGTCCATGCCTTACCATGATTGGCAACTGGTAAAAGGCCTCGTTTCAGGAAGTCCTCTCATCTCAGCTGTGGTCAAAATAAATATCTTAGAGGTTAGGTTAAAGGTGGGGCACGCGACACATGGAATCAGCCTCTTCTCTATATATACACTTGCTTACATGCTGAACCTGAAGATATGATTAGTGATGCCACACACGGAGAATATCCAAGCCCAAAAAAAAAAAAACACACACACACACACACACACACACACCGAAACTTAGATACAAATGACACTATCATATCACGTGTTTTTCCTAACCAACCCCCCCTTTTTTGATACTTGCTTATTACATATTAATTCGCCAACTTATGACCTTTTGCTGTTGTGTGCACCGGGACTTGACAGACTGAGCTAGGTGTAACGTGCTTATTATGTATTTACATACTAATTATTTTACAAAATAAGTGACGCTAAAGTGAATTAAGCAACAAGTGCACAGTGAGGTGGAAGTGAGAAAAGTGTTTAGGGAGGTGATTATTGTGCACATGTCACGTGCCACACTTGTTGCGAGGGTCGTAAACAATCACAAGCACGCGAAACAGGTGCCAATGGAATTCAAAGCAGCTAAACTCCCGCGAAGAAACTAGGATAACGCCCTGTGACCCACCCTGGGTGTTCAGACATCGCTACAGGTAATGCATAGAATGCGGACCAGGCACTGTCTAATGTAACTTATTGTTTTCTATAGGTATACCCATTTATAAGGCTCCCTAATAAGTGTAAAGCCACCACGGTGTTTTATTAGTCATTGTCACAAGTAAGATGTCCCAGCATCTGAATGGTGCATATACATTTACATTTATTTATATTCAGAGAGGGACAAACATTAGCTGTGCATATGAAAAAAAAAAGTCGCAACATTCGCAAAATAATTATTTGAATTTCTTTTGCACATAGCTTTTTCAACAGAACTAGCACTGTGCTTTTGAAATCATTTGTTAGTAAAACGGGCGAATAATCTTTGGAGCAATCATTAGCTTATTTTATAAATTTTGAGGGACATTAAGTATATTTTATTAAGTCAATTAT
>SCHK01096570.1:22916-46485 GCA_004124795.1 Poropuntius huangchuchieni
TGCCCTTAATATTTTCGTCGATGCTCCAATTGTGGACGTTTCTTAGGTGCAAAGCCAACAGAATTATTTAGAAATATATTGCCTTATGTAGAAAATATACATTTTTCTTCTCTACGTGTTCAGGAAGAGGTATAGAATTGCCAACCAGACCTCATTGTTTTGTCTGTGGGCATAACGGCGCAGTGAAATGCAAAGCTCATCAAATTTTTTGATGAATAAGGATAAATAAATGAAGTGTCCCCAGGGTGAGCTATAGATTCTGGAGACCAACATATAGACAAGATGTGCACGTGAACATGGCCGTGTGCACGGCTGACACGTCACAGACAACACAAAAGACGAAAGACTGATGTCATATCAAGGCAAATAAAAACATCAACATATGACCTTAATTCTATGCACAGGGTTTCGCTATTGGTGCCAGTGCAGTTATGGTTATCTTAAAGCACTATAAGAGCCGCTATAGTGTGAAATTAACGTGATATGAAAGAACCGCATGAGCCTGTCTGAAATGGCATCATAGTGTAATCCTTCGTATGATGTAATAAAATAGAGCACAAATTGTTGAATATTCAAGATTTCCCCTAGATGCACTTTAGAAAGATATATTTATTACTGATGATTTATTCTTTTTGCTGTATAACAGCCTCTTAACTGTTATGGGAGGGGACGCCTCATACTGGTTAGTGACATCACAGGATACATACAGTAGAGGATGAAGCAGCAGAAGTGGAGGGTAAATGAGGAGACAGGGATGCTTCATTTATGGAACATCACTGATCTAATGCATTGTTGTTTTATTTTAATTACTATAGCCTAACTGTTGTGATTTGCATGTCTGATAAGGAATCTATTCTACGCGCAAGACACAAATAATTGCGTAAAATGCAATTCGCGCTTATGCCAGGGCGAGCGTTTCAGCCCTGACTGTAGCAAAAGAGAGACAGTGATAGAGGGCAGGCCACGGCGCTTGCGATCTGTCAACCGCTCTATTGTCTTTCAACCATTCCGCGCATGGAGTCTACGGTGAATATCTTGCGGGTGATTAAAAATCGTTCTAAAAGAATGCCCCATGTCATTAAATCCAAAGCATCCTTGAAGACCCTTAGATTAGAGCCGTGTCCATTCCACTTTTGAGAAAGGCTGTACAACAGGCCAGTGGCTATTGTACCGCTATGGACCATTCACATGGTTGTTGTCGGGGGATCTCCATCATGCCACAATAGGCCAATAGTATGAATGTAGCCAATATAAAAACATGACTAAAAATATTTTTGTCCCACAGTTTATACCCCCTAACAACAGAATGAAATTATATTCACAATAAAACAACATAACCCACAATGAAAAGCAAATATGTATGCATATGTATTCAGACTGTAGCCTACATTTAAAAAAAATAATATATTTTGTTATTAAAAGGTGGAAAATCATTAAAAAAAAAATAGAACAAAAAACATGCCTTGTAAGTGGCATTAAAATAAGGTGGTTAGGNATATGCATATGTATTCAGACTGTAGCCTACATTTAAAAAAATAATATTTTTTGTTATTCAAAGGTGGAAAATCACGAAAAAAAAAAAATAGAACACAAAACATGCCTTGTAAGTGGCATTAAAATAAGGTGGTTAGGCAGATAATATGCACCAATTTGAAAAGAGACTGCACGCTCTTGGCTCGCCACAGAAACTTCATAATGAGAACTGCAATCACAGAAGGCCTCTTGAGAAACCTCTTCAGTTAGAAAAGCTATAGCTACTGCACTTTCATTGAAAGAAGCTAACCATCTATACCGGCAGCTCCAACAAGGTGATGTCTTTACAAACGTTATACTAAGGGCATGAGGGTCGATGCTAGTGTTGATTTGGTTGTGCCAAAGGCTGTAAAGGTTACAGTCAGTGTAGCCCAATGCTTAGGCTCCCTAAGCGCCATTAATAAACGTAACGACTTTAGGCTTCCTGATTGAGAATAAAGAATGGAATGAATCCGAATCACAATGATGTGCGCGATGCATTTGCTGCTCCTCGGTACCTGGAGAGCGCGAGACAGTAACCGTACCTGCAATACAAGGCATTCAGCCGTTGCCATAACGCCTAGGCTCTAGTTAAATTTTATGAACGAGTGAAAGAGAAGTTCTACTATTTCATTTTTGGTGCGACTATGCGCAGATTAATATTTTTGGAAACACCAAGTTATGTTTAAAGAGCCACTGGCATCTGTCCAAAGAAATAAGCATCCAATTATCATTACCATTAAAATGTGGACTGTTCGTGTCTATAGATGAAGATCTCTCTGTGTATTCCTTTTCGTTTACTTTTTCAGTGTGCAGTATAGCTATATAGTGCGTATAAATAGTGCGTAGGCTACTCGTGATTCTGTAACAGGCTAATAATGCCGAAAAGATCTTTATCGCTGTAAATCGTGTCAAACTGAATAGGCTATAGGCTGAATGTTGAGAAACTTACATTTCTCCTACTGCATAAAATGTCATCACACATCAAGAAAACTGTAATGGTTGTTATGGCTTAGGAACACCAAGCACACCATTGCGGAACGATGTTGTCTCCACTCGTTCAGGTTCGACACATGGTATTTTAGGCTACCTTACACATTTTTACAATTAATCAAAACTGTAATATAAAAAAAAATTAATATTTCCCCTTCTCAGAAAACTTAACAGAACTCATTAGTACCAACAGTAGAAAAAAATGTTCATTTAAAAAATCGGATTTTAAAATCTGTAGTTTCGTGAGTGCATTTGTAGAGTGAGTTGACGACCAAATCTGGTTAAATGATACAACATGCAAAAAAAAAAAAACATGCACAGCACACATAGTTACGCTACAAGTAAACCTCTATGATTAAAACGTGAAGACCGAGTTCAGTATGCAGGTTGCGTTTTTGGCACTGCCTGAATTTGTATTTTGGTAAAGCACTGTGTCTTTAAAAGTGCAAGGATGAGTGTTGTCTGTTACTCTCGAATCAGGGCCATGTGACTAGCTCTTGACTATTCTATTGGTCAAAGGCACGTGTCTAGGATACCGGAGTGTAACGTCACTGGGGGCTCGTATTAAAAATAAGAACAAAAATCCGGAGTGAAAGTATTTCAGGAGCAGTTAGGAGCCCCACTTCTCTGTCCTCAGAGTAGCCACTGACGTCCCGATAGTTGCATTGCGCAGAAAACAAATAGCACCAAACTGGCAAGTTACGGTTCATCAACCTTAAACAGAGAACATTCCGTGATTGGAAGGCGTAACTATGTTTTTCCTTTGTGACCACGGTGCGCAAAGGTTTTTTCTTGTCGCTAAAGCTCACTGACAGATTTTCTTGCTCAGTTTTGAAATTTTCCCGAAGTGAACAAAGTGGACGGAGTCGCCCGTGGAGTGGGGTGCGACTGCCTGAGTGCGGGAGAGCGATAAAGGGTTAAGGACGGAAAGTGGAAAGTGTGTCTCAGCATGGATGAGAATGAGCAGAGCGCAAGAGACGCGGAGCAGCGAGGAGCGGCGGACGAGTCCAACAGTGCCATACGACCCCTTCTGCAAGCTCCAGGGAACCTGCAGCTCCCGCACCGCATCACAAACTTCTTCATCGACAACATCCTGCGACCGGACTTTGGCCGCAAGAAAGAAGCGAACATCACGCGCGATGAGGGCAATCTCGGCGCGCGAGAGAATCACAACCCTACGGGTCCTAGCACGGGACAGGTGGGAAGTACTGTGCCAGCAGAGGGGACTTCCACAACACACACGAGCAGCGGAGGAAAGAAGGCAGAGATAGAGAGCGAAGAGCCCCTGAAGACCCGCGGAGAGAATGTGGATCAGTGCCTGGGTTCAGAATCGGATAGTTCACAGTCCAATTCAAGCGGACAACTTAGCCAGCCTATGCTGTGGCCCGCTTGGGTTTACTGCACACGATACTCGGACAGACCGTCGTCAGGTAGTACGTCTTCCTTTATTTACTTTTCCCATCTGCAAGGAAACCTGTTCAATTTATGCGAAGTACTGAAAGTTCTACTCTGCACTATTTTCGATTCTGATCACGTAAATCCCAAATTTAGAGGGCCATTGCAATTTTAAAACAAACCCAATTAGCTTTAATACACACCGCCAAATACTTGAAAACATGATTAATTTTACTAAAGATATCGGATGAACTAAAATCGTTCATATTTCTAAACATTTAGGCCTAATACTGGAGCAGTTACGAAGGGATTTTATGTTATCTAAAAGTAAACGATACATGCTTAAGATCGTCAAATCAAAACGTTTAAAAAAAAGTAGTACAAAAGTAGTTCGAACAAAATTTACGTCAATACGACCAAACGTATTGTTTCAAAGTTATTCTTAATGTATTTGAGTTTTCTTTCATTTCAATTCCATACCGTTTGCTCGTGGATTGGGAATGATAGCCTAATGTAGTCTACCTATTTTTGTTTTCGTTTTAACGAAGACAATGAGAAATAGAATGCATCGAAATGGATCTGCTTTTAATAAAGAAGTAGAAAAAAATCACAGAAACGCAATTTTAACGTTGAATGGTTGTACATGAGAGGTTTTGCCCTGTGAGCCTTTCGTCTTTGTTGATATTTCATTAGCATATTTTTGACAATGGAGCAGGCCTCGCATCTACTATATTGTGAGTAAGCAGTTGCTTATGAGTGCTTGTGTGCAGTAAAGTACATTTCCTAACTTGAACATTTAACTAAAATTGTATTTATATTATTTCAAAACCGAAGAAAGCGATATGTGCGTAGCTACTGATTGGTAATTTAGCGCAAACTCGAGCAAGAATTGTCATTTAGCCTAGTCCGTCGAATATTTTTAGGCTACTTTTAAAAATATTTGGAATAGGGTCAACCATTATTCGCAACAAAATTCTCACCTCTCAGTAAGGCTACTGCTTAAAATAAAGAGAGGAATGCTGGCTGATAACCCACTTTTTTAGCTAAGAGAGAGCGTATTTAATAGCCTACTACCCTTCGAAGTCTATCATTTTATTTTCGTTCAGAGAAGTGAATCAACCCATTTCCTACATTGTAAAATAATGTCTTCTCGCACCAGTCTTACATTTGATTTTCGCGTTTAAATGTAGGCTACATTACAGTCAACACTAAAGTCTACATTAAAAGCACGCTGATTTTTTTCTATCCAGATATTCACGAAATTATTATTCAACTGCATTCGGAGCGATTTAGCCGTCGTAAAGCAAATTTTGTGTTTTTTTCTTGAACTGCTCTCGACTAACACTAGCCAAACAGTTGTGATGTTGAATGGGTTAATTTCACGTATAATGGCCATATAACCATACTCATACCATTTAGATGCCTAAAAAGCTTTTTAAACAAAAAATGTCCAATATGGAGCAAGGCGCGAACCCCTCATTAATATTCTGCTTCATGTCTGAGGTTTCCCGCATTACCTATTAATGTAGCCTCCACTGAGCGACATGCACACGTAGAGAGAGAGAGAGAAAGAGAGAGAGATCCATACCGCTCACACCCAAATGTGACGCAAAATAAATAAATAAATAAAGCCTACGTAAAACAGATTCATAAATTATAACTCTGCGTTGAACATACAGCCCCCTTCTCTTCAAAACCATGCATGAACACACAGATTATATTGGTGCAATTTGTGCTTCTTATAACGACCTGTTATTTCGTCCACTCACGCAGGTCCTAGATCTCGTAAACCAAAGAAGAAAAACGCAAGTAAAGAGGACAAACGACCGCGCACGGCCTTCACGGCGGAGCAGCTTCAGAGACTCAAGGCCGAGTTTCAGACCAACCGCTACCTGACCGAGCAGCGACGACAGAGTCTGGCGCAGGAGCTGGGACTCAACGAATCCCAGATCAAAATCTGGTTCCAGAATAAGCGGGCCAAAATCAAAAAAGCCAGCGGCACCAAGAACACTCTGGCATTGCACCTGATGGCGCAGGGACTGTACAACCACAGCACCACGTCAAAAGACGACAAATCAGACAGTGACTGAGACAGAGAAAGTGGGGAGGGGTGGAGGTGATGGGTGGGGTGGGTGGGGGTGCAAGGTTATATTTACAATGCAATAATTCAAAAGAATAAAGGGCCAGTTAATAAATATACCAGCATTACTGACGTTAAATAGAGGCTATATCGAATTATGTCAAAAATACATTTATTGAATTCTCCTATGAAATAATGGTCAAATTATTTCAAAAATAGGCTATAGGCCTAGTTGCCGTTTTTTGCACTTGGGCAGAGTGGCTCTCTTAAGAAACAAGTGTTTTTATCGTTCTTCTTTGTCATGCTGTCACTAGAACCAAGCGTTTTCCACTATTAACACAACGGACGTTTATACTACTACATTTAGCCTATTAGCTATGTTGAAAAAAAAAAATGCGAAAACCTTGCTTAAGTCCAAAGAGTCTTTTCTGCTGCATCCAGGCAACTGTGAGTACTATGAAATGCATCTTATTTCCACGTTTATCGTATTTGATTTGATGTTTGATACAAAATGGACGCAGCAATCGTCGGATCTCAGCAGGATTTTTTAAACAAAAAAAGAAAAAAGAAAAAACACTGTTCTTTTTATTGTAAATAAATTCACAGTCTTAGCCTGGTTAATTTTAATGAGTGAATTGGGGGGGAGGGGGGATCGAAAAAAAACGCGCAAGAACGTCGTTAACAACAATGCATTACGTTGTAGGTTATCTGGTTGGACTACCATGTGAAATAGCCTAACATATACGAAATAACATTGGATTAACCTTCATAGCCTGGGCAAAACATTTCAACTAGGTGCGCTAAATAAATAAACAAATGTACCGCAGCGTCTTAAATCGCATAGGCCTACATAGTTTTTATAAAAGAGCAATATAATCATCTTTTGTAGCAAAGTATGTTTTAATCATTATAATGCTGCCTATAAACGTGTAGCACTGACAATGATTTCGCTTATGCGCACTCTTGACAAAAGCCAGGGTAAGCGCCACAACACATCACACAGAAATATAAACAAATATATAAATATACAGCTCTATATATATATAAAAACACACAACTATGGAATAAAAAATAAGCAAACCAGCTGTTTACTGTATGACAGATGTTAAAATACTGTTTTAATGTTGACTTCATATTTGTTATGTATTTATATAGATTATATTAAGGAAAAAAAAAAAAACTTTATCCAATGACCGGTGTTGCTTTTTATGTGAGAGTAGATTTCTAAGGTGTTTAAATTGCTTATTTATATTGCAATAACTTCTTTATGTGAATGAAGCGGTATTGGGGCCTTTGCATGAAAGCTGCAAATTGTCATATTAGGGCATATTCACGCGTGTTTAGAAAAGTAAAAAAGGTATGATCGAGATTTAAGTTGCAGACTGTATCCATATACCAAATTGTGGAGTTTTTACTTTTTGAATCTTTTTGTTTTATACCTAAAAAGAGTGTGTGACTATATAGCCACCAAACTTAACACACTTTGCCTTACAAGTTCAAGTGCGAACTTAATAACACAGAACTGTGCCGAATCAGAGAAACAATATTAGTTCAATTGCATATGAGCATATCTATGAATATGGCCTTCTATCTGATATACGACCTAATGAATTTACTCATCAGCGAAGATCTATCTATAAAAGCTATGTTGAAAGCTGAAATGAAAAAATGAGATAATACAATGCTATTTTTATTTTGTGTTTACAGGTAATGTTTGTTATATGTGTAAATAATTTGTATCACGTACGTATTAATTGTGTAATTAACTGCCTCCTGAAATCTTGATAAAAATTAAATAAACAATAAGAATAATAATTCTCAATGTCTCGTTAGCTTCTTTTTTTTTTTGCCTCTACTAGGCTATAAGATTTAATAACTATCTCGCGCTCCAGCCTTATCTTGCTCTTGGGTTGAAAAGAACGTGCCATACTCTCATCAAATAGGAGCTGAGCCCAGCGGACATGACGTCACAGCGTTGGCACACAAAGCTTTACCAAATCAGGAGTGAGTCGCTAATGCACCATCAGTAAGGCATTTGAGAAGCACTGCAGACATCCATAAAGCCTAGCCTATATAATAACCACCAACAAACACGGTCATTTGGGTGTTTTTTATTTTTACATTTATTTATTTTACTTTTTTGAAATCTCTGCATCAGCGAATTTTTGTTGTAGCCTAACCCTTTACCCTGCCCCATGCACCATGTCTGCTACGACATAAACAGTGTTATTGCCAAAGAGCTTGATAGTTTACAGTCGACTTTCTATGCTTTGAAATCACTCAAAGTAGCGATTGCAAATGTAGGCTACAATCACTGTAAATATAATTTGCCTGTTTGCTTCACACTTACCAAAATGTTCACACAAGCAAAAAAATCTTAGTAGCCCAGCCATGCTTATCCATAACAAAATATGCTCATTTTATTATTATAGTTATAAAAAATACGAAATTGGCCTATTAACAAGTTAGCAAAACATCCGCAGGACCGAAGTGCCGAACGGGACGGGCCTTGTGTAGCTACAGATTTTCACTTGGGGAAAAAAAAATATATAGCCTATATATTTCTAAATAAAAAGCTCCCATTACTTAGATATCAACATGCAAATTAGACTACATTCATTAGTTTTATTTAGACCTGGGACAGAAACGATGATTTTGGATAATAAATAAGCCAACAGCTTTTTAGAAAACACAATTTCTATTAATTCCTGCTAAAATATAATAGGAACAACCACTGCTTTTGACAAACGCATTAATTAATTAACAACCATTGTTAGCGTTAAACAATCGCTACAAATTTAGCCTTTTTTTTTTTTTTTTTTAGTTCATTTTGCAGGACGCTATATTTTAAACCGGCCCAAAAAAAAGAAAAAACTAACTAAATTCAGAATCCAGAGTCTCATAAAAATTACACTGATCATTAAAAATTTTGTGCATAACCTTCAATCACCAGACGAAATAGACTACATATATCAGCTTTTTAAGGACTGGCTTTGATCAAAAGCGTTCCGCGAAACAAATAGGCTAACTGTATATTCAAAATATAAATCTGTAAGGGTTGAAGGCAGAAAAAATATTTAAACCATTTAAATAAAATTGTGAAAAGTAGGCCTACACTTTTTGATCAAGTAAAATTTAATAAATGTTTAATTTAATATAATAAAACAAATGCATTTAGGGTAAAACAAATCTGGTTAGAATAAATTTTTTATTGTTTATTTACATGTGCAGTATACAACAAACTTCATATAAACTTTGTAGACCACCTAATACAATATCTTAGATTATTAACACACCAACAAACTTTATACAAACTTTGTAGACCACGTAAAACAATGCTCTACCATATTTGCAGACCAACAATTATGTTATTTACACATACAAAATAAAATGAAAGAAGGAAATTTGCCTTTAAACAGGCAAAGTGAGCTAACAACGTTTTCCGTGGCGATTCAAACTAATGTTTGCGGAGGAGCTGCCCGAGAGCTCAGCCAGACAACAGCACTCAACTACATATAAACACATATAAAACACATGCCCTTTTTGTATCAGTTAGGTAAGTCACTCAGACAATAACTTGACTTTCCCTAAAATATGTAAATGATCTTCATTTAAAAAAAAAAAATCATCTGGTCATAGTCTACCTGTCCTCTGGGGGGAGGTGAAGGGGGGCACAGACAACTGGCATTTCCCATGCACTGACCTGCTCAATGACAATGCCTCATCTACATTTCTTTTCTAGCGCCCCTTGTATGAGGAAGTGATGCCCAATGGTTGAGGGGAGAGGTCCCTGACTGGCTTTCTATAGAGCAGAAGTATGTGTGTTTGTGTGAGCAAAGTAATGAGAGAGACAGACAGAGAGTGAGAGAGAGAGAAAGAGATTTAGAGACAGAGAGAGAGAAAGAAACCCCAAATGAAGGTCAAAACCTCCTGTCATGGCTGCAGGTGGCTCATTTCCTCTGCAAGGAATAGTCCCCAGTCCTGCCCACACCCCCTTCAGCTCTCGCTTTCTTCACCTTACACCCACATTTAACTTTCTCTATCGCACACACATACACTTTATTTATATATTTACACTTCAACTATCATCTCAAATTCATTCAAGCTGCAGAAGGTAGTTCAAGTGTAAATTATGTGTACATAAAAATGCTCATCAGAAGATTGTAGGGTAAGGAAGTACACTATTGTCAATGACTGAAAACTCCAGTCATAACAACTTGTATTTTTCACTGCTAAGATACACTTCTGGCCACAACAGAGTGCTTTCAGTAAAGGCACCATTCATTTATACATTACCAAATTATACAGCTTCTATCAAACTTCAACTTTGCCTGATATCATGGCAATTCAGACAAACAACAGAAAAGCCTGAGGTGGAGGGAAAGTATCAGAATACGGATGTCTACTCGTCTGCTTTCCATACAAAAGATCCACACACCCTCGACCCCCCCAAACTCCAAACACTCCCACTGTGCTTTTCTGCCCTGAGTTCTCCAAACGCTTCCTATGGACCACTGAGGAATGCGCCTGCGAGGTTCGGAAACGTCATTAAAGGAGTGAGGGATGCAAATGGAGGACAAAAGGGATGACATCAGGCCGATTTCACACCAGGCCCTCGGATGGCCAGACCCAAGCCAGGGTCCTCACTACGCACGGCAGATCAAAAAGACTGCTGCACATACGCAGACCGGTCCGGCAAAGCAACGAAAGGGATGGTAAAGAATGCTAATCCGCAGGACAAATATATTTTAATCTTGTTACAATACAATAGTTAATGCTGCAGCTAGTTGATGGGAAAGAGCATCTCATATCTTACCTCAACTCTAGAGTATCTGATACAGGTGCACACCTAACAACTTTGACTCTCAAACTACACAAGACATCGACTGAGATTCGATGGAAGTTACCTTCAAATGCTTCACAGAACATCCCCCGAGTAATCTTTACACTATTCCATAATAATATAGTTATAAGATGGAGTCAGTTCCATCATAACATATTTCCATAGTAATATCATAACTAAATCCATTCAGGACCCTTTTCTTCAGCACCTAACCGTTTTTCAGAAAGCAACACACACACACAAATACACAGAGGTTGGTTTTTCATTTAGGGGAAAGCTCCACTGGTGGTGTCAGTGACCTCTACTGAAACCCCAGCAGGGCTCTGACATGCAAAGGAAATGAGTCTGAGTGAATGAGTGTGAGTGTGTGTCTGTGTCCATCTCCTGAGCACCTTGGTAACTCTTGATCTCTCATGTATGGAACTCCGGCAATGGGCTCCTAAGAAGTCAACTCAGAGGACAAAAGGAAGCAGAGGCATTGAAACTCCAGTCTCTTGCTTTTTCTCGCTCTGTCTCTCTCTTAAGTCTCACACACACTTACCAGCACCACCACCACATGGGTTACACCAATTAAAAAAAAGCCTAATGAGAAATTTTAATGAGCATGTAAGGTACAAGTGTCAGTCACTGAAGTTAGTGACTGGCATGTGCACCCCTTAACAGTGATTTCAGAGTAAATAAATATTAAAAACTCAGTGAATCACAAAATACAGTGTTTAGTTGGCCCCTAAAAAGTTTTTTTTTTTTAAATTGTCTTTAATTGTATATATATTAAAAAACAATTGTACTCGTGGAGGCAAAGATGAATATCTAGTACACTACGGTTTAAAGATTGTGGGTCAGCAGGATTAAAAAAAAAAAAAACACTTATTCAGCAAAGATGCATTAAATGGATGCGTGACAGCAAAGAAATTCATAATATTACAATTTTCTTTTAAATAAATTAAGTTCTTTTAAACTTTTTATTAATCTATTTCCACAAAAATATTAAGCAACAACTACAATTTTCTTAACATTGATAATAATAAGAAAATGCTTCTTGAAAAGCAAATCAGTAGAATGATTTCTTAAGGATCATGTGACACTGAAGACTGCTGAAAATTCAGCTTTGCTATCACAAGGAATAAGTTACATTTTAAAATATATATAAAAAGAAAACAGCTGAATTGCGATAAAAAAGTCTTTTTATACTGTATTTTTGGTTAAATAAATGCAGCCTCGGGATTTGGTATCGCTAAATATACTCCTTAAGTTTCTTTTACAAAAAAACCAAAAACAAATGTATTGTTATTTTAAAACCAAAGTACATTTAAAGTAATCTGATGCAGACATGTTCACATTTACTGTAGTGTACTTGCACATCAAAATATTTAAATCACTTAAGCGAGCAAATGAAGGTTACATTTAAAGTTTGTTCAGTGTCTAGAGAAGCACACCACTTCAAAATTCTAATTAAAACAACCACACATTACAACTAATTAACCATTTACTCTAAAACCTGACTTCAATGCAAATGAGACCAGGGCATGTTTAAAATCTTATTGGACAACTGAGAACATTTGGATGTAGAAGTTTACTTCTGTCATTAAACAGGGAGACATATCATTAACTAAATCTAATATAAAGTAAATCAAAAGCTCAAAGGCGTCACTGTGGCAGTTCTCCTTTGGAAACAAACTGAGTGGCTGACCTTTCCAGAATGGTTACTGTCATCTTTCTAATGCAGCACAGCGACTTTTGACCTTATACTGTACGACATTTGGAGACATAATTGGCCGTGACTCCAACTAACCATGAGGAGGGCAAAATAACCATTTAAAACATTCTATTTAGTTTAAAGGTCTACAAATATTAAGCGAATGATGTGTGTATGCTAGCTCCTTACTGATATATAAAAAAAGTCAGTACATGTTTAAACTTAGTTTCAATGCACAATAAAATCGAAAACTAAATGCCTGTAGATTTCCTGTTTTGCATTTGCACCTACACTACAAGCACTCACTACAAATGAAAATAATAAATTCAGTTGAGTGCACATAAAATGCAATTCATTTGCATTTAATGTCGTGGTGAGTTGTGCTTATTAAAAAAAGCTGTATTTCTGCAGCATATGGATGAGCCTTTAAGTAACAATAAAAGGACTTGGAAGACAGACAAAATACAAATTTATCTAACTTGAGGCTCAATTATATCTTGATATATTCATCCGGATAATACAAAAAGATCACGTTCATTAAATAAAATGTGACAAGTGATATATATTTAAAGAAGACATTTGACAAATTAAACAAGCTTGAACAAAGAGGTCTGACATTAAGAACGATTCTAACATTGTGTTATCACAATGTTGATGAGCAAAAGAACTAGAATTTATTAAGCAAAAACAGTTAAGATTATACTGATTTTTTAAAATTTGCCATATATATATATTTGCCATAACTATTGCCATCTGTATTGATGGTATGAAGGTAGGTAAAAGCTGTTCTGCTTCAGTGATGATGGAAATAGCAAGAGAAAGAAAGTAAGAGCAGAGAACAGTACTTTATAGAAAGTGAGGGACAGAATAATGCAGTAAAAAAGATATACATACAATCACATTAATATTACTACCTGTATCATCTCTGCAGACACATCAGCTCTGTTCCTCTTCACTATCCTGTGACAAACAGACAAATTCACAAAAAAAACATCAGTGAGACACATCAATGCAAAACACGAAAAAATGCAGACCTAAAATTCAATGGCAGCATATAAAAGTACAGCATTCAAGAGTGTAATTTTCAGTCCGACGTGCAATGATCTATTCATTTGAACTGTCGAGCTCCATTTTATCATCAACTCAAGCTGGAAAATAGGGAGGGTCACATGTTTTCCACAGAATAACCTTGACATATTCTCCTAACATGCTCACATACACAAATACATTCAGAGAGACTCAAAATCAGAGAGGGCAGAGACAACGTGTCTGCTCCATTATAGTATAGTCAGAGGGAGTTATATTACATCCTTCGTGGACTTGCCTTGCCTCTCTCTGGTGTGCTGGCAAAGCCAAGCACAAGACAGGCAAACAAACTGGGTCATTGTTTAGACTGTTTCTTGGTTACAACGATTTAATTAGACACTTTATTGAGTTAAACTTTGCCATAGCATCTAAAATTACATGCTTTTGACTACAAATTTAGAAACGTATAGTTACACGGCACATAACTACAATCGAAGTACCTTCATAAAAAGCATAATTGAGGAATTAATGGCACAGCAAGGCAGGAGAAAATGCAGTAGATGGATTCTGCAAGCGCTCAAGTCAATCTAAAGCATTGTATAGTATATATATATTTTTTTAAATTTAGTGCAGATGGTGTACGGCCCCACAGTCAGTACACTTAAACAGCTCAGTCGAAGCCATGCTCAAAGAATGGCGGGGAATGTAAACACCTGAGCAAATGTACCAACTCATTTTCCAACAGCAATCCAGATTCTCCGCTCTCAATCATCTGCCATGTGGGAGTACAGCAGTGAAAAACCCTGACTACATCCATTCATCACAAATGACATACATATGACAGACTTCATTAAAACATTCATGACGTTTTGACTGCCATGAAATGCATTTGCTAAAGCATCTCCCGTATGAGGTAGGCTAAATTACTCCTATTACATTCTTCATGGTTACACACAGTGGTGAAGGAAGTGTTCGGAGGTGTCTGATGTGCAAGATTGAAGTAGAACATCTAGTTCGATTTTTTTCCCCCACAGAAACTTCATTTTAACACAAACCTGGGCACTTTTCAAAACATGGGCATGGAAGAGCTGGCGTTGGTAGCGTCAATGTTACAGGTTTGAGACCTTTAGACTGCAAAGGACACAAGATTCCAGTTCATTTTACCTCAAAAGTGACAAAACATGGGAAAAGGCGAGCGGGGAAGATGGGTGGGGGGATTGGGGAAATGGAGGGGTGGGTGGAGAATCGGTGTTCTCTTGGCAGCTCACTGCAGCTGCCATTTTCTTGGCTCTGAGTGGCTGGTTAGAGGGCGGGGCAGGAGCAGCCACACAGAGTACGCCATAACAACCCCCCACCACCCCGCCTTTCCTACAAACCACCTCCATACCGGCTGTTCCACGGTCAGATTTATCTAATCCGCTCCGAATCACACCTGACAGAACACTCGACCATCACAGACTCTGGATCTGTTGAGTAAACTGCTGCATGACGGTGAAGCAGCACTAGCGGTGCAGGCACGCACCCACCCACCCGCACAGGAACAACAACAGCGGCACTTCCTGCACTTTCAGTGAGCAAACTATGCCCACAGCCATTCATAATGAAAGGAAAACCACTATGTACACACAACATTCACACCAGCATTTCAGGAAGATTTTGAAATTGCAATATTCCTGTGACCAAATTTTTCACCTGTCATCAGGTTTTGTGTATCTAACTCCCAAAAGGCACAATCATCATATTTTACCAGAGATCTTGACTCAGCATAATACAACAAAATAAGTAGTAGTATTTCAAATTCAGTGCCTTCCACCTTAACAAATAAATATTTTTTCACAGTTCACAACAACATTCATCCCTGTGCGAATTAGACACGAAACCCAATTTTTTTTTAATATAAAATATTTTAAAAAATACTAGAAATAATTAGTATATAATTAATGTCACACATAGACAGTAGCATAATATTTACATTAACTACCATATATTTGTCAAAATATAATGCATTTGATATGACATTCTAATGAAGGTCATTTAAAACTTTATCCCAAAATTAAACACTTTTTTTTAAATCAATACCACCCACAAAGAAAGGTACTACAAAAAAAAAAAAAAAAAAAAAAAAAAAAAAAAAAATAGTATCATTAATTAATTTAATAAAAATACTTACAGAAAATGTGACGTCTCACGACATGGGAAACAGGATAATTTTTTTCTGACATGAGTCAGTAAATTTCACCAGGAATGATCCCAGTTTAAAAGTTAAAAAAAAAAAATACTTCTCTGCATATTTCTAAAATCCTCAAACTACAGTGTAATTATTGACCATAGTTAACTCTAAAAAAATTAAAGAGAGAGAAAGAGAGTTGAAACACTATATCAACAACGTGAAAAAGGTCACATTATCCATTTGTTAACAGCAGAGTCTAGACAGGTCAAGGTGCATTATGTTCCTTCCCAAATGCCCCGTCTCAATATCTCTAGACCTCTCACATGAATCTCTTCAGAAGGAGGGGTCAGCAGTGGCCAAGTGCAGGCTAATCAGGGCAGAGGGTAGTGTGACCCCCCAGTGTCTCCACTTGGCTAATCAAAGCCCCCAGTGCTGGGTGTCAGGCTCTGGGCTGCAGAGGGCAACGGGGACAAAGATAATGGGGAGGGGGGGGAGTTGTGTCCACTCTCCTTTGTCTCCATTCAGAGACAGAGACAAGCTTCCACTCAAACAGATGACATTAGGGCCGGGTTCTTTTACTAAGGACGCCCCTGATTTCGGAACGAACGTACAGACAGACAGACACTTCCATATACACACACACACACACACACACACAATGCTGCTTTCACACCCCTACACCATCTGGGGCCTTCATATCCCAAAAGGGCTGAGGAGGGAAACCAGGGTTTAGCACACCTCCTCTTTTCTCCCTCCCTCCTTCCTTCCTTCCATCTTCTCTTCTTCATTACTCGGGGCCTGTTTAAACAGACAGCCAGGACAGACATGGCAAACATACTGAAAAGCTTCTCAAAATCCTCATGCAAATCACAAGCCAATCTGTGTAGAGAGAGACAGAGGCATTTTGGGCTTGGGTGGAAATAATTAACTCTCTTTTCTATGCTATTTCCACCAGACACAGATGAGTCTGCGAGGCCTGTGCTGCGGAGGGAGGGTACTGTCCAAGTCTTCTATGCTAAAATTAGTTTTATTAACTTACCATATTGCACAGAGGAAGATTATCATTATTTTTTCCTTGCGGAACAGCACAGCCGAATCACCCCGATATTAAAAGTGTGTAGACATATAACACTGACGGTTTGTTTTGTTTTTTACACCTTAAACAAAATCTAGTGCGGTGTAAAACAATTGGTAGAATTATCATTATTTTCACTTCCATACTTATATTTCATTTCACCTTTCTGCTATGATGCATTTCAAAAAACAAACGCAAAGATAGTCTAATAAAATATGTTTTTTAAATAAAAATCTATAATTATTATAACCATGCTCAAAAAATTTAGTTAAATATAAATAAATACAAATAAATATATATTCATGTTGTTTCTATGTAAATATAGTAAAAAAAAAAAATAGTGTTGATGCTTTAAAGCAAATCATTTGTTTAATCAAGCGTCTTCAAACTTGCATTAAATGTGAAAGGCATTGCTAATAATGCAGCGTTTATTCTATTGAATAGTGTCCAGTTTCCAAAAGAAATAATATATAATATAATATAATATGTGTATAAAATAAAACACAATACATGCAAAAACACAATAAAACGGTGCACAGATAATTTTAGCTCAAATATTTTGTTTTTGCTTGCACTACCAAACCATAAAACACATATATATATATATATATATATATATATATATATAAAAATAAAAAAAATCACAATACACAATAAGGCTATTTGCATGACTCACACTGAGGTTGACTGTGTACAGCTGAAAGTTGCTGCCATTTTTTACCAACATGTCAAAAGTCTGTCAAGTCAATTACATTACCTCTTTTGAAGTAAAAAAAAAAATATTGCGGAGTTTGATGGACATCCACACAGCTGGAAGGCCAAAGACAGCATGTGTTTTCTTACTGCATATTTGCCTGAAGCACCCAGTTAATGAAAGTCTGCGGCAGCATCTTTATTAAAGCGGCATGAGCGGAGGGGCAAAACGACTAGAGAACATGAAGAGACAAATATACAAAAAATAGCTACATAATCTTTTTGTATGCTGACATAAGATTTTAGAAAAATCTCAGGTTGAAACATTTAGGGTGTATATAATATTTAGTTACACATTTCTATAAGAACATACTGTGATAAATGAAACAGCCTTTCATTCATGATTTCTAATATGCTCCCATTAAAAAGGAGGATTCTGATTGGCTAGGGAGGATTGCATCATTTTAAGGGCGGTGTCAAACCATCCTCTCTATGTAAGTTTTAGAAACTTATATCACAACATTACACAATCACTCTCATAACAGAAAGCACAAAAGCCAAATTACAATGGATTACATAAGAGATTTTGGAATTTCATAATGTGTAGCTCACTGGTAAAGAAAGTACAAAACATTGTCACACATTGACCGGATATTTATTAGTATGTTTCATTCATCATTCATTATTTACTGTGATGCTTACTGGTTGGACGAAGTAGATAAACTATACTGCTAAATGTGATAAGTACAAATTTTAAATATTGGTAATAAAACAGGAAATTATCGCTCATAAAAGTGTTAGCTGTGGTTTTGTTCATATAATAGTAAGTTATTTTTTTTCCTTACATGGCACCTTTGATTTTTGCCATGGATATTTTTCCCCGTGGCTCATAAAGTAACCCAAGGATTAAAAAAGGGTCTTATTATATGCATATTTATTCACTCATTAAGCACTTTTGGCAATTTCTGTACATAATTAAAACAAATACACACATTCCACAGCCATCAGAAGCACCAAAAAAAGTAAGTCAGAAATAACGCTTGAAGGTGAAGGTAGATTTCCTGACTATCACGAGAGGACATTGATGCAAGCTTATATAAGACTGCTTGTTAAAGATTTATCAGCAAATAAGTTTCTAAATTTCGATGGCATTTTGGAGGGAAAATTGAGGTGTTGTGGACATTTGTTCTAAATGAATATTTTTGTGAGACATGCGCTGCTGATAGCACAAATCACACACCAAAGAAGTATGTTCTGGTTTGTAAAAACTCATTAAAAGATGTGCATTCTGGAACGGATTCTTCAATATGCAGTTTTGTTTTTTTGTGGTAATTTCAGTTACAAATTGGGNTGGATTCTTCAATGGGCAGTTTTGTTTTTTTGTGGTAATTTCAGTTACAAATTGGGACGGAGATCTTTCTAGCCTTATAGGGTCATTTACTACTATTAGATAATCAAAGAAAATAAAAAAATAAAACTCACAAACACTAAATATTTAAATAAAGCTCGATTTCAACCCACACTTCCCATTACAAAATTCAGAGACATAAAAACAGATTTCCATCTTGCTGCAGAGAACATCTAAGAGTGTTACATTCAGTTTAAAAAAATACTGGCAGCTAAGATAAATTACAAGTGTTCTTTTTCTGGTGTCCAAAGACACTCCACAACTTCATGGATCGTCTGGAACAGGTTCTTCATGAACTTTCTGCCACAGATAGAGGCCAATTATGAGCACACAAATGCACTGCTACAGTATATATAAGTGTTAATGTTAATTACAGTTAAACTATTTGCATTAAATTTGACACCTCTTTTGAAATTCACCTTTTAAATATGTAACTATTACAGTAATGATAATTTATGGGCAAATGTGCTTAATTTAAATGAAAAATTTAATTTGTTATGTTTTCTTTTGAATTTTGGGTGAAATGTGACAATTTTTTCTTCTTTTTTTGTGATATTCACCTTCGGGTAGTTGATGTCTAAGCACTTATTATTTAAATTTCAAATTAAAATTTTATGACCAAGGCCGAATAGTAACTTAAGCACCTGTTCACCTTTTCTTAACTTCACAAGTTCATTTAAAATGGTCCTACAATCTGAAAAAATGGAAAAAGGTAAAAGTATAAATATTTAATTGTAGTGTCTCTATTATGACAAGGTCAGCAAATAATAACAGAATTAGCAAAATGTTGTTGTTTTTTTGCATTTTAGATGGAGTAAATTACTTTACATAGTAGGAAATTTCAACTTTACATAAGATTTTATGTCAGCTAAGGAATATTTCACACACACAAAATTCTGTCATCTATTTACAGGATACATAAATTTGATTGGCCACCCTAACTTTCTAAACTGTCATTGGCTATCCTCCAAGTCAGAGATGAAACCGTTAGTAAAACCAGTTTAAATCAAATCAGTTATACTAAATTGGCAGCACTGAATATTTAATGTTTGACATTAATTTTTCTTCACTTTTCTCTGATCTGTGTATCTCATACCTTTTAGTGGTTTAAAAAAAAAAAAGCACAAAAAGATACAAACTGGGAAATGGTAACTACCATGCAGTATATAAAATATAGAAAACCCCATTTTCACGATTGTTTCATTGAAATTGATGTGGCCGGGAAGACTTCAAAAAAAATTCTCGGGCTTAAGCCTACTTGAAGTTATTGTTATAAAATCTAACTTTCCTGAGGAGATTGTAACACCAACACAGGTTCATGAATATAGAGTAAGGTCAGCAGCAGTTTATTCCCTGTGTGCCACGATACACCAACATTAGCCAGACTCAAACTGTGAGTTTCATTCTGCAAGCCTTGTTATAAGAGAAATGCTGTCAACTCTGAATACATTGCTGATTCACTCTCACCTGAACAACAGCAGCATAACACAACACAGCATGACTAATCACCGAATATCTAACCCTCCTTCCAAAAGACATTCATGATAACATGTCCACAAAAACATATCAGTCTGCTTCCCCTATTAAACTAGTAGTGAATACATAAAAATGACAGACAGAGAGGCAGACAGAAAGAGAGAGGGAGAGAGAGGTCATCACTAATGAGGGAAGCAGGTGACCCCTGCAATTCAACAGTGATCCTATCAGCTTCCTCTGTGTTGCAGGGGTTAATCCCCTTTAGGCGCTAATTGATAGGAGATAACATGATACTATTGCCAAGGCCCTGTTTGGTGCAACCCCTGCACTCTCACACGTTGAGTGTCAGTGGGAGATCAGACGTGAAATTGATATTTGGGATGTTTGCGTGCTTAAGCGCGGCTCTTTCTTATCGAAGAGTTGCAGTGTTCATTTGGTGTCTGTGTCACAGACTCTTTGCTGGGATTAACCACTTGGCCTTTAATCACTGTGACCAGTTCATTTGGTTTTCAACCCATCAACACATGCTTTAGCAGAACAGCATCAAAACGAAATTTACCCCTAGAACCGTTAATGAGTCCGAACGCTTTGCCTGGTTGGCGAGCCTTAGCACCTGACAGAGTGAAAATGGGGGTCAAGGTTAAATCTGAGCGTCACCTCTTGAGGTCAAGCAAAACAGCACTTGGGTAAGAATATACATAATACAGGGAAAAGTCAAACAGATTGGCGGTATCAAAAGAACAAATGAAGATGACCCTTTAACGTCATGCATGTGAAGCGATATTTGACATGTCCGCAGTCATATAGAGGTGCGCGTTACTTAGTGATTTAATGTCAAATAGTGGCATACAGGAACTTGTCGGCATCATTCAGACTAATTAAAAGGCCATTAAGTGATCAGCAGCTGTGAAAAAGGAAAAGTGTGTGTGTGTGTGTGTGTGTGTGTGTGAGTGAGTGAGAGAGAGAGAGAGAGATGAGATTTCATTAAAATACTATGCCTTTAGGGTGAAATGGAATAAACAAACCTTCTTTCTACTTCTCCTTCAAAACTTAATAAATCATTCAGACAGCTTAGGAAACATGCATATAACAACAAAAAAATAAATAAATAAAAAGTGAACAAATAACATCATGCATATAACAGTTTGCAATGAGAAAAGGAGGCAGAATTTATCTGAAAATGATTGTTTTTGAGTTCCACAAAAGCCCGAACAATGTTATTCAATTTTAAGCTTTTGAATTACAGGCTGATCTTAACATCCAAATGAAATAGCCAAAGAGTTTAAAATTCACCCAGGGTGAACAATGCGTAATATAATGCGCTCGCAAACAGCATCAGCAACTTTGAAAAGCCATTAAAGAGGAATAAAATTGCACAAGGACACAGCATTTTAAAAAGTCATTCAATGTTCACACCTAACAAAGCCAAGCTGTGTGTTTTGGACTTAAACAGAAAGTGAGTTGAATCAGTAAAATACAAGGACTTACCAATCATATGTGCAGGAGTTCATAAATTAAACCAAATGAACTACCCTCAGCGATGACTGGCATTTCATCTGGCATAGCCTTGAATCAGCTAATCGCTGGCCAATGCCAGCGTATCGAATCTTAAGTTTACTATCCGGTTCAAATTATTATGAATGCTATGAAAGGACTGACATGATGGCATGAAGTTCTTGTGCCAATTCTCAAGACGAATGTTATAACTTCTACAAAATATCAGCGAAGTTAGACACTAAACTTGCTTTGTTTTAGTATTCTTAAAGTCATTTAATAGATTTTATGCATAAAATAATTCATGTAAAATTCTAAAAATGATATAAAACCTTCAGCACTCTTGAATATTTCTGTGAAAAAGTATTAAATAAACAGTACATAGTGCTAATATTTTCAGAGTAGACAATTATGCAGATATAAAAGCAAAACATTATATTTAAACTTAGAACAAATATGAAAATCGCAAACATATTCCTGAGCAAAAGGATGTGTGACATTCATCGCTGCAGTACATAACATTTTAGCATTTTCACTGATATGTTTTGGAAAAAAAAACAACCAAACTTCTTCCAAACTGTAGCAAACAACATTTCAGAACCACTGCAGCATTGAAACAGTCATTATTTTTCCCCACTCTTCTTACCATTTTTGTGCTCGCACAGTATATCCAAAATGACTATACAGTATTACATAACGTTTCAATTACAACTGTTAACACTTTTCAAAGATTTATACGTTACTCGTTTATTATCAACGCTCAAGTGTTATACAAACACACAGGGCAAATTTAAACGTGAATCATTCCTATATACAGTTTGCTTCACAAACGTTATGTTCAAACTTAAAATGGGTTTTATACTGTTTCTCCTAAATGTAGTTATACCAATAATCACGAAAACACCCCTCATAAGTCTCGCATTTCGAAGCTTCTCCAGTTACGAGCAAGATTTCAGGGCCAATGGGTCACTCAAGAGGCCGAATCTTCCAGAACATTGTGTACCTCAGATACTGAAGCACAAGGCCCCAGACACTAAGCCACAAATCCACCCTGCAACACGCGAACACACACAGACACACTGTCAATGCCACCTTTGTGGCACACTCTCTACACTCCAAACCAGTCTCGCACATATCAGATTTTTATCACATGAATCCATCAATTTTTTTTATCAATTCAAATAGACACGGTTATATCAAAGCAATTAAAGAATGTTTTTATTACAATAATAACAACAAACACAATACTTACAGAAATAATTCAGTCTACACGATAAAACAGTCTAACTCAAATTTACATCATGAATACAAGACAACACTGATTTATAAAAGCAATTTAAAATAATTTTATTGCACTTATTTGACGCTAAGAATAACAATTACTGTATTTACACAAACTGACAAAATTTGAACAATCACTGGAATGCTTCAAAAATAATGCGAAAACACTTTTCAAAATATATTATTTTTTGCTTCAATGAACATCCACAAAAACTGCACATATTTTCATTTTTCACAAATACTGAGACGCAGTTAAACAATCATCTTTAGAGGTACTAACTAATGATAGAGATAAAAATCATTTTACAGACTATTCTAACGAACAAGAAAGAATAAAAAAATTGAAACTAATGCTTTAATAAATACATAAAGTTAAGGACACACTCAAAGGACTAAAATGGTAACCAAAAACAAACCAAAAAAAAAA